>VWZY01006817.1:0-60551 GCA_013399075.1 Chloroceryle aenea
AATCTATTCTATGACTCTATGATCATCTACTTCTAAGTGAAGGCTGTAAGGATACCTCCAGGTTAGAGATAAAGCTCTTCACCCATAAAGAAGTTATCAATGTAGCAAGTACTAGCAAAAAACCCACAAAATTTCACATACAGATTGGCTTAACATTTAGGAATATATTTGCTAGTAGAAGACAAATTTAATTTACCAATTATCATTCTAGAAGACACTAAATGCACTAAGTTTAATGGAAAGATGATTTGCTTTCCCCACCATCTTATCTTCACTTCCCTACCAATGCACTCTTTATCCTTTCAGACTGCTCAGAATGGTTTCTGCTGTCTTTCCATAAGAATTTCAAGCCCACCTGTGTTTAATTAGATATTGGATAACCTGGGTTGTTGTAGTACATCTAGGGCAAGAGTCTTGAGAAACTAATCAATACTAGTTCAAAGAACAATACTGCAAATTTTCAGCCAAATGAAGCAATAGGATGTATAGATCACAAGACTTAACAAATCCAGTACAATTGTTAAGAAAATAAATAAAAATTAATTAATTGCCAATAAAATTGTTCAAAAAATATTGAGTAAACCCTGTTGCATCTACTGGCTTATAATTCATTTGTGATTGCATAAACAAACACAAAATGTTCTTTATCAAACACACATGAAAATTACTAATTTTTACAAGAGATTTTTATACCTTTTAGCTCTTTTACATTTACTTCACTCTTGTTTAACAGCTTTAGGAATTGCAACTTACATTTGTTCTACAGGAAATTTTAGACACACAAGGTAAATCCTACTTGCAAAAGCAAAGTATAAAGGAATTATTTTCCTTTAAATGCTCCTTCCAGCTTTCAAAGAAAGGAAGGAAAGCACAGTGAGCATGCCTCTAGTGGAACTGCTCCAGTGATGATACAGCACTTCTATGGCCTACAGTACCACATGGTGTGTGTGGGTATCTGCAGTCTGCTACCTAAATGAATGCTAATGCTAGAGGGAGACAGGATTTGTAAGCAGAGGTGGTATCTTTATAATGTTCCTGCTCTACTGGGTGGTGGAGGGGAACAGATGCTTTTTGGACATGCAGCCCTTCTTTGGTACCATACATGCTGGATATCATGATTGTTCCTGGGTGAGGGCATCTGCTGTTCTATCACAGGGCTTGTTCCTCCCTCTGGATAAATAAATGAGTTTTGCGCTGTGGAAACCATACAGCAGGAGGGGTTTTCTGCATTTTCACCTCGGGATAACCCACAATATTGTTTTTTAAACAAAGTGAAATAGTGGTCTGCAATCCGTTTGGGATGGGAGAGGCATGATCTCAGGTCTTCCCATATTCCTGCAGAGTGAGGTGATGTGAGGTGAGTCCAAACCCCAGGTTAGATCAGATAAGTAATTTTGGAAGGAAGAGTAATATACAGGCCTTCGGGTTATGTCTTTTTCTTTGAAGGAAAGTGTTTCCAAATGTAAGCATCCAAACTCGCTAAGGATGGAGGTATTGCTCTGCAACCCCACACTTTGGCCTTGGGTTGAGGGCATGGTTTGTCTCCCACATTTTCTCTGGGCTAGCTCTTTGCTTAGCTGTCTGGTTTCCGCTAAGTTCTTTCTTAAATGTTTAACACTCCTCTGCTCTGAGCAGAGAATCCCTGGCACCACATGTGGGATTGAACAGATTCAAATCTATTGACAAGGTGCTTGCAAGGCTTGAGGCTGTCATGGGCAAGTCTCTCATGGGTCAAGGTGTGTATGCACAAGTAGTGCCCAGGGGCTGATTAAAAAGCCTGTGGCTTTACCACCCTTTGCTTGAATGTGTGAGATGACCTTAGATACGAGAAATCTTTCTCAAGATCTCCATGCCAAAAGATTTCATTTTTCTAGATACAGGCCCAGTACAACCCATGCCATGTCTACAGATGATGAATCTTCAAGTTCATTGCACAACCTTTCAGCCTTCAAATGCTAAAATATATGAGTCTTTCCCCCTCCCCACTGTAACATTTCAGCAGCCCAGTGGTGGCACCCTTCCTCCTGTAGCACCCACCAGGTTCTCCCTTCTCACAGAAATGTCAATCTTAATGTTACATGGCTGAGCAATCTTGCCCTTAACTTTTTTTCATGTGGGTGCAAAGGGGCTCACCTCACCTGCTCTCCCAAGAGCTCTCCTGCCATGCATATACTACTTCTTAGAAGTGTGTGGCCTTCTTTCACTGCAAAGGCTCCATGAGTCTACATGGAGCGTGCATGTACCTTCACAAAGACCCTTGTAAATACTGGACTTGGCAAACAGCCAAATAAAAGTTATCTGATTATAGTATGATACCTGCAAATGTATCTAAATACCTTCCAGCTTGCATTTGTAAGGGCTGATGAAGTTCCTTTCCAACTTGACGAACTCTGGGGCAGCTTTACATGCCTTCTACCTTAGGATGAAGAGCAGGTCTTACATTGTCACCCGCAAATTGGCTGGGAGAGAGCTTACTTGAGGATAGTTAAATGTGCCTCTGATGTGTGGGAAAGAATAAGATTATTCTTAGGTTTGTAGAGGTTAGGGACATAGTGGCTATTAGCTCACCTAACAGCTTGCCTTTGTCTTATGCATAAGTTTCGTACACACATTCATTTGATAAGCCTGAAAGATTTTATATTGAAGTGTTTCGGGCCACAAAGAGAAGGTAAAATGAAGTGTCACTAAGTTGGCCCAAAAATGTAGGACAGATGATCACAGCAAGTAAATGGATCATAGTGCTAGGATTGTCTCTCAGCCCCAGATAATTTTTGTGATTCTCTCTTGAGTTTTTCCATGTGGCTGCAAGCTGTGGGACCTTTCCAAACCATGCCATGCCACTACTGTGTGGACAGAGATGTGAAGGCTCCAAGCTATCTAAGAGTCCAGAAACACAAGAGCAAATCAAGACAGAGACAAACATGATGTTAAACTATGCCAGATCACCCAAAACAGTCTCGTGTGGCTCCCAACCTGGATTAACCTTTTACTCCTTTCAGTGGATTGGGACCACAGAAACGGGCATTTTACACCAGACTCCTATGCTGATTTCTAAATCTTTTACTAACTGATTTTTTTTTTTTTTTCATTTTCCCCCGTCTTTAATACTTGTATGTTTTATCACTGCTTCTGTATCTCCTTCTTTAGTAGAAATGTTCTTCCATCTAAGCTAAGAGTTTTCAGGCTTTTTTTTTTTTTTTAACTTGGCTATGGAATTGTGGGAATCATCTTTTTATAAAACTGTGTATTTTAATCAGTTCTTTCTCTTAATAGTTTTTGTTGCCAGTCAGTTATGCTAATATGTCAAATCTGGGGATACTACTTATTTAAGTTTCCATCTTACATTCCCTTAGTTGATGCTTTGTTCTACTTGATCCTAACACGATGATTCTTATGCATAGGCACCTGTTAATTCTTCAGTCTGTAAATTCAATTTATTTTTTTTTTGTGTCTCTCTGAATGAGGTCAGTATTCATCTCAAGTATGCTGGGTGTGTGACCATTTATGGTATTTTTTGAATGACCACATGAGGTCTCCATCAAATATATCTGAGGCTGAAGTCACCAGTGATAGTAACTCCTCTTTCAACACATTATAAACAGGTGTTAAGAAGATGTTCCATTCACTGGTAAAATTTGTTCTGTAACAGATCCCCGCCAGCTGCCATTCCCTGCCTTTCTGTGTGATTTTATAGATCTAAAAACATTAAGAAACTTGAAATTGATTTTTGCTTCTAAATAGAACAGATCTGATTCTGAAAATGCTGAGAGGGCTCTGTCTTAGGTGGTGCAAGCTGGTGCAAATACAGAGAAAAGTTAGTGGAACTGAGCCACTCAAGCCACATCTCTGCCTTAAAGAGCAGCTTTCTTAAGTGAAAGTGTCATCATTAAGTAATAAGCAAGGAAAAGAAGTTTCCGGAGTAGAAAAGTAGTTCCAGCAGCACAAAAGTGAGAAGAGGGGAGAGTTTTGGACAGTTTATAAAATCTACACTTCTCTCATACCAGCAGTTCAAAACTGCTGATATTTACCTAAAACTGCCTTTCATTGGAAACTCCAGTATAGTAGCTTATTGCTCAGCTTCAGTGCCATGGCAGAAGGTTTTTCTGCAACCTTTGAACTTTCTTGCTAATTAATGCTTCAACACTTCCCACCTGTAGCCACTGGGGCTGAAGTCACAGAACCTAGGCTGAAATCCTTCTGCTGATAAAAATCTAGAATGAACTCGGCATGAAGCTGTGGGAAAATGCAGATGTGTATTTTGAGGTTCCATGGTCCGGCTTTGAACAATCAGATGAATATTAAGAGAAAAAATATGTGGTAGTTTAACATATCTACTACATGGCAGCCATAAAAGGAGATTTTAAGGAAAGGAACAGAAATCATACCAGACAAATGCATTAGGAACAGCATTTGATATGACAGGTACAAATGACAACATACATACACCCTTTCTTTCCAAAATCATGTAAGAACCTTACAGCAGCAGCCAGAGAACAATGTTGTAACTTTGTTAGTACAGTATTCACCACATCTTAACACTGTAAGCTTTTGCTGAATGCTGCTGCTGTTGGTTATGTCCCCAGATTTGACCTCAGATAAAAGCTTTAGCTGTGCTTAATTGAACAAACCAACTTAAAGCATTATGGGCTGTTTGAAAGCATCTGTGACCTTACAGATTTGAATAGTGAAAAACATGACATTCAGCATGATCTTTCCTTCCTCTCTGCTTGAATTGAGCAGAGTTTTAATTTCAGTGCCTATGTCAACTTGTCAGCAGCAGGCAAATGAGACAGGAGTTATTAATCTTTTTCCCTCCTGTGGAGGCTGAAACAACAAGTCTGTATAAAGAATTCCCAAGGAAGAAGCCTAAAAGGAAGATTATGAATTTTCAAAGCTGTGGCCTTGTAAACCAAGCATCTCTGCAGACATCATGGAACAAGAGATCTTAGGAATAGTCATCTAAAACCTGATAGCAATCTCTGTAGTTTTCCTGACAAACCACATGAAAATCTGATCCATTCACCTAGTTTCAAGTCCAGACACACACTCTTGCAGTGTAGACATAATTTTCTCTGCATGCTATAACTGCTGCTTTGCATCATGACAAGCAAATGTTTATTGGGCTTTGTATGGCCCATCATGAGCTCATATATATATAAGCATATGTTTTGATATATGTGATGTATATTTTGGTGGTTTTGTCAGTGCTTTATTTGATGCTCGCTCATTTCCTAATCACAAGTGAAACATCTTGGGAAAAGTAACTTCCACTCAGTACTAATCTATCATGTTGACTATATTTCCATTTTAGAATATCAAAAGCAAACAATTTCCTACTACTCCATGCTTTTCAGCTAAATACTTTTTCCAAAGGTCTAGGGAAATGCTTCTCTCATGGAAACAGCAGAATCCATTTACTCAGAAAATAAAGAGAGGTGCAGTGGATCAGGCTTAATTGAGCACATAACAGGTTGGGATGGGTCTGAGCTTATGTTAACTGAATCACTGAATCTGTCCAAGCTGAAGAGATGTAGAGCATTTTGGATATGCAGTTAAAATGCACTTTAGCATGGTGTTCTTTATCTGCAAGTAGTAACACATAACCACATGTGCAGCTGCACTGAAAATTACTTCACAGCATGGGCAGGAGAGAGGAGCATTTGGCATCTGCACAAGGCAATCTGCTCTCAGGGTCTCCGAGTAGGATATGACCCTCTGCCTCTGAATATGCAGCTAAGGAGGCTCCCATGCTCTTGTTCTTTTTTTTTTTTTCTTAAGTGTTTGTCCTGGGAAACAGGTGTCAGAGGATATTATCAGGATTTCAGGTGGTTCAGAGGCAGAGGGGCAAGTGGATGACTTTATCCTCTCTGGCCTCTGATGTCTTGTTAGTGTGATGCTACTCTTTCCTTTCTAAGGAGTCAGTATAAAAAGTCAGTTTGGGGAGTGCCCCAGAAATCTTCACCTTACTGAAAATAGCACTTCTAAAGCTGGGCTTTGCTAAATAGACAGTGGCACTACCACCCGTGTCGCAACTGTACTTTCTGCTAGAGAATATTTTTTGGGTTTTTTTGACCTGGAGAAAAAAAACCAAACAACTGTGAACACTGTTGCACTCAGACAGGTTATAATGTGCCTGACCTAGGTGATCACAAGATGGTTTGTATCATTATTATGTCTGCAGTTAATTTAGTCTTCTTTAAAGCAAATGTTCGGGGAAAAGGAGTGCTGATTGCAGTTTAAGGTTGTGGTTATTATAGTATCCCTGGCTCTATCAAGCAAATCAGGAATATTATAGCTCAGCTTTTTCTGGATTGTAGGGATCTATGTGTTGGGTTAGACTTTGCTAAAATGGAAGTGGTATTTGCAATTGCACTTGGCCATGAGCTGAACCTGTTCTTTTTTATATGAGTCCAAATACTAGGGTTATAATTACTATGAATGTTGCATCTTGCAATCCGAAAGCATAAGCTTAACATGTGTTGGGCTGGTAGAACAAAGAACCTTCTGAAGCCTGCAGCGGCCATCCGTGAGGAATCTTCCCATGGCCCTCAGTTATGTAGCAAGCCCTCATCTATGTCATCTCTTGATGCTGTTTCATTTTGCCTGAAATAACTGTGTTAAGACACCACTGCAGACTTAACTCTACAGTTTGATGCTGGCCCAGGCATAAGACATGGGATACATCTTATTCCAGTTACTCATTTTAAAGACTTACAACCAAATGGAAAAGCTTCAATAGGGGGAACACCCACTTAAAAGAGACAGGTTTTTATAGAGTTGTCTTGTAGATCATCTTGCAGTCCTTATAGTGAGAAAGGGAGGGACTAAGTCTTTATTCTCCCAAAAATGGGAGTAGTATTATGACTATAGTGCAGGTCCTCTTTTTCTAAGGCCTCATCCTGACAGTGATTTATATAGGTGCACACCAGGTCAAGCCCAAGCAAAGCCAGGTAGGTATCCAGCGTCTAGAGGCCTAGGAAAATATTACTGGTGCAAAATTAGACTATCAGTGTTTGCAGTGTCTGAGAGGGCTTGCCTAAATTTAGGACTGGTATGCTTAAAATGACAGATAAAGGTATGAATCATTTTGTGGGATTGAAGAGTTTGGCATCGCCAGCTGCAAAGTGGTAAGCCTTCCTAATGGATGGATGATTGATACCTCTCAGGCCAAAACAACACCTGAAATCTGCGGGACTCAATGGATGAAAACTGAAGCTAAAACCACAGCTGAAATACTGGGCCAGGCTATAAAGTCCTTAAGTAAACTACAGAGAAGGTGGTTTTAAAGGAACCAAGCAGAGGGAGGTACCTGTCCACAGTACTTGTACTTCAGTGCTGGGACACAGCTTTGTAGAGTTGCTTTTTTTTTTTTTCTGGTGGGTAATACAGTGTGTCATTACAACACAGTTGGACAACCACAGATGCTACATGATGTTGATGGGTTTTTTCCCCTGCTATAATCTATGTGATAAGTTTTTCTGTAAAATTTGATTAGCAACAACCTTTTTATAATGTGCAATTTGTGACTTTCCTATGCTAAACACTTTATCTTACAAACCTAAGTCTTTTAGGTTTTACTAGGAAAAAATCCCCTGAAAACTAAACAGGTCTCAAAATACTCTTCTCTAGATTTTGGTTTTGCCCTGTATTCTGATTTTGACACAGTAGAAAAATTTTCAGCTAAAGATAGAGGGGATTTTATACAGACAGACTTGCTTTTTCTGTTCTGTGTGTCTATGTCTATGTATTTATATGCACATAGATCAGAGAAGAAAAAGTTGAAATATGCCTTCTTTAGCTTTGTAATAAACTCAAACTCTTAAGTGAAACCAGAGGAAGATTTTTGCTGTGTACTCAGCCTCTGCAGGTAGAGCCTCATTTCCAGTTTGTTCTATAAATAAACCTTTTCCTTCCATTATTTAAAACTGCTCAGCTGCTTCTCTGAAAGAAAACAACAAAGGCTGTTGAATTGAATATAGCCTTGATCACATAAGTGGCTCTTATCTCAAAGTCTAGTTTGTATTCAATGCTGTCCCAATGTTTTCTTTTCTCAGTCCCATGAAGTTCATTTTCAGAGTTGAAGAAATCCCAGTTACTGCATCAGTGTGTGAGAAAAAAAAAAAAAAAAGTACAGCATATAGCATACTGCTATAAAATTACATATAAATATTTACATACAGTGTACGTGAAAGTGCAGGTGGATAAGCTGAGTTCAAAGGATTCATTTGCTGAGGAGACATAGGACTTTCCAACTGTATTTCTGTGCTTGAGTTTCTTAAAGCCACCACGTTATCCTGAGCTTAGGCTAACTCCATTATTATGGAGGTGTTGATTAATAGTAATGTCAAAGAGAAGAATTCAGCCTGAAGCAGCCAATGCAGGGATTTTTATTTTCCTCTCCTCTTTACCAAGCATGGACAAAGAGCCAGGTTGCTACATATTCTTGTTATATCTCATCTAAATATATTGATCAGCTACTCCAGACTCTTAGCTGTCTGCTCATCAATGGTTCTTGTTCATACACTCTGGGATTGCAGGGAAGCTGAATGGATATGGCCACATGAAAAATACCAGTGGGCTGGTCAAGCTGGGTGACACCAAGCCTGGCTGCTCTTTTGTTTCTCCTGGCTGGTTATTTGACCAGCCTCTCTTTTTATTAAGTCAGTGTGATGAATAGAATGCAGCAAGTGCAATTCAGGCAGTTAGGGTCACCTGGTTAATAAATATAATAACCATCCACTAGTGCATCTCTTTCAGCACCATGTGCGTCAGTGAAGTGCAAACTGGAAAATATACAATAGTGAATGGCAACTTTAAATCAGTGTGAAGTTGCCAGCAGTTTCTAGAGTCACACTGGCTTCTCTTGCCCCCAGCCTTTTTAAGCCAATAGAATAATATTTTCAAATATGAGGTTCCCTCAATAACAGAGAGATTACATTCATTTAGTATTATTTTTCATGAAGAAGACATCTGATTCTGATATTTTTTATACTGGGATAACTTTATTGGAATGGATTCTACCATGTCCCAAGAGTAGATGTACCCAACTGTGTGGGATCGTGCTTGTGCATAAAGTGGTTTCTGTGCTATCTATGCACTGCTTGTGTGGCACAGGCAGTGTGCTGGGGAATGAAGGAGCAGTTGCCTGTTGCACCACTGGTAGTTCTTGTGCACAGCCAGGTGGAAAGCTCAGTCCACAAGAGCTCCAACACCAGCTGATTTTAAACACTAACTTTGATCTTACCACTCCCTATGTGCCTTTGCCTGAGTTGAGCTCTGCCAGTCTCAACTTCAGCAGCATTATTGTGGTCAAAGATGTGGCATGGGCTCAAGCTGGAACCAGGGATGCAGCATTTATGCATATGACTTGATGATACTGACTCATAGATGCAATGTTGGACTCAATGTGGATCATTGAAGGCAACACTTACCTGGACAGTGAGTGTAAGGTTGTTAGCAGACTTTACATCATGAAGCAGTTAATGAATTCTTTTGTACAGAAGGGCTGGATTCAGTATAAAGTTTTGGGAAAAAGTTACCATAGCCTGACATACTACAATGTGTCAGACAGACCCTTTTTCTTCCATATCATTTGTATTTTCTTCCTCTTTAATTTTAAATTGAGTGCAGCTGTTTGCCTGCAATGCTGTTAACAATGGCAGTTCTTTCCCTGCGACAATGTAACGTTTAAAACAGGTAAAAAGCTAATTCAGTTTTGCCCCCAGGTTCATTTCTGTAGGACAAGTTTCCCCATCATTAGCATTTTAAGTAGCAGGTAACTGTGTAATGGACTTCTACACACTATTACTCATCAGTGGGTAACTCCAGTCGGGCATCACTGGAGGGATGTACCGAATCTCAAAGAAACTTTTCGAGGCCCAGCAGCAGGGGAGCAGTAGAGCTGCATGAGCTGCAGCCTCAGTGGGGACTGGGGAGTCAATGGGCAAACAACTGTGAGGACCAGAGAGCTGGGCATGGCAGCTCAGCTGCCACAGTACAAGAGTAGGAAATGGGAAGGATCCATGGATGACACTCAGCATTGTACCTCAGTAGAATTCCCATATGCTCCTTCTGGTGAGAGGGAGAAAGTCAGCAGGTTTCTGTTCCAAATTTTCCATCGAATTGCTTATGCAGCTTATGTTAGGGGTCTAAATGAAGTCCTCCAAGTACTGACCTTTCTGTCCATACCAGGGAGAAGGCATATGATTGCATACCTTCTTGGATGGAGAATATTCATTGAATCATTACAAAAGTCCTTACAAACAACATTATGGGCACTATAAACGCATTAGGTTTTATAAATGCACTTTGAGGTCACCTCTCTTGAGCAGTTTTTATACATTATATATGTGCTTTTATGCAATTCAGTCTAAATTCTCCTACAGTCAGCAAACCAACTAGTTTTAAAATGTGTGCTTGACAATGGCATGTGTTTTGACTATGCTTCATGCGGAGCTCAATCCATGACTGGAGTCTTTGCCTTCCACAGTCTTTGAATTAGGTTCTGTGTTGCTTTGTGTATCCATGCATCAATTTGAGGGGGAATTATTATTATTACATTTTATTAAAAAATAGTTTGGAAGCTGGATCAGTGCTATTAAAGGAAGGTGCCTCTGTCCTTTCGTCCACCTTCTCATGATCTCCTTGTTGCTAAATGGCTCTTGGTTCCCCCACCAGCCAGGCTGTAGGTACCAGAACTGCCCTATTGTGCAGGCTGGGTCCCTGCTCCTCCCACCAAAAACTTGGATCAGTAACAGGACTTAAGTGTCAACATGTTATGTCTTGTTTTTACAAATCTAGAAATATGATTGCTCTCTAGTGGTGTTTACCAACTATACATTTCAGCTGAAGCGCAAATGAGTCATTTTTACATTGCTTATAGAAAATAAAAAAAGGCTTAACCACCCACAAAATTTGCTTACTCTTCAGGTGTAGACCCTGGAAGGGTGAGGACAGCTTCCGCTGTCTTCTGATTGGAAATATTAATCAAATAGTCCCTACCAGTAATAGGTGATGTCTAAAAGATAAGGAAAAGGTCAAATCATGAGGACAGTTTTAAAAAAAGGTTAGAATGCAAAAAGTGTGTTTAACTTCAGTAAAGCCTTTTCATGACATGTAACAATGATGATGCTATATGGTATTTGCAGAATGAAGCTAGGCTTTATCCACACAAATGGAAACTTAGATCTTGCAATGCACTAGTGGCTGTCTGCAGACTGATACACTTGGTCATTTTGTTCAGCACAACATGAACAAAAGTATCCCAGAGGTGAAGCTTAAAATACCCATATTGCACTAGTATGCCACTCCCTCTCTTTCCACTTATGCAAAATGACTCTCAGTCTTGGAAAGACAAACATTGATCAAAAGACTAAAGAGTGATTTACTGCTGCAGGATGGGACAAGATGTTGTTTTAGTCCAAAACCAGTAACTTCATTTAGAGGTGAGTATTGCCAAGGTGGCGCTTGCTCACTAAATTGGTAAAATGCAGGGATTTCACCAAATGAAAATCACAATGAACAATATGTATGACTCAGTATATCCACTATGCTTTCAATGTGCAGTAGGAAGGTGGTATAGCTGACTTTTTAAAGTGATGCTTTTCAAACCACATGGTTATGGTTATCAAAGTGTTCATTTTAGAGTAAGATATTTGGACCCACTCCCATTAATATTCTTATGTATTGTTTGAAGGCTGTTTTCCCCGCTATTTGTAAGACACCACTTCCAGGCAGCCCTTAGATTGTATTTCCGTCTAGCCAGGGAATGGAATTTGCCATCAATCCTCCAAGGTGTGACACACATCTCTAGAATACTTCAAGTCATATGTGGAATTAGCTAAAATATGCTGATGGTGCTTTTGTGAGTCCTTCCTGTGTGCCAGAAATAGTCTCCAAGAACAATATGGGGCAAGAAATATTCTCTGTTCTGAAGTCTAAAGCCTCATCTTCCTTCTATCTAAAAGCCATTGGTGACATCACTGCAGAGCAGAGCAGATCCCAGCACAGCTGTGGGGTGACTCCAGTTTTGCAGTACTGTAAAAGAAAGAAAAAAATCTGGCATTGAATTTTTACTGTAGAAAATGAAAAAAATATTTGAAGTAATCACAGCACAGTGTCTATAACATGGTCAGCCCAAGGCCAGCAAGCAGACTGGAGAATATGGACCCTCCAAGTCCAAAGAGAGGCAGTTTTTTTGGGATGCAGTTCCTCTCTGTTCTTCTTCAGCCTAGCCAAAAACTTATAAGGAGGGGAAAAAAAAAAAAAAAGTGAAAAAGTAAGCTGTGCAATTTGGCTGCACAATAGTACTATTACAAAAAAGTGGCTTGGGCCCAGCTCCTCTGTGGTGCGGGGACTCAGTGCAGTGGTCAGGGGCCAGGCAAGATGCTGCCACTGTGACCAGCAATGGACACCACACTGGTTCCTACAGCATTGCTCGTCCCTGAACAGTCACTCCTTTGGCCTACGAGGGATCTGGCGCAGTTAAAGCACAGTTTTCCTGAAGCATGAACTGAACTGGTCAGATACCCAATTTTGTGAAGTGTTAAGTACTAAAAAGTTCTTTTATTTGGATGGAGGTCACACACAGATGTGGGAATTCCCCCAAGTAGGTTTATTTGCAAGTTTCTTTTTTTTTTTTTCACAAATCAGCCTTTTTTTATAATAATCTCATCTTGAAAGAGGAAGGGAATGTATGGGTGAGCAGCTAATACTGGGTGAGTTCTGGAAACTCCCTTTTTATGATCTCTCTTGTTTAGCATCTGTACTGTTTTGATGCTTTCATTGCATCAAGAAGTTATTTCACAAGACTGGTGTACTGGAAATTCATCTGTTCCAGTAAAATTAGCTTTAGCTTACAGTAATTTTGAGAAAAGCACTACAAAATAATATTAATATACAGACAACAGGGCTTTGATCTATTAAATCATAAAGAAGAAATACAGCAGAGGTGTTAGGATTGGAGAAGGCAAAGCTATTTTCCTTTTTCTTTACCGACTATAGTGCTGGTTCAATATTATTTTAAGAGTATACATGTAGCATCTAGTCACTGGTAGATGTAAACATTGATTTAAAATTATTTTTAAAGTATCTTTTTATACAAAACAGCATATTTAATGATTTAAATCATAGCCATCTGGACATGTTTATCAAAATCAGTCCTTGTCTACTATAAGCCATTTGCTGCCATTGCTACCCCCTGGCAAGGGACAAATTACCATGCTGTTACTGACCCAGATCAACAAATATCCTGATTAAACTGACACATCTTGCTACACATCCAATTTCTTCCTATACAGCATCTTGCCTTTAATACAAAATCTGTTGAGCTTTGTACAAAATCTATTTACTGATTTTATCTTCAAAACAAAAGTCACAGTCCAGGAGCGAAGCAGAGAAGAGGGATCATGTTTTGCAGACCATGAACTCTGATCTGGTAGTTTCATCCTTCTGTCATCTCTTTAGATGTACTACTTAAAACCAAAGGATCTTGTCCTTTCATGTTTCTGTAATACGAGACACAGTTTTCCCAATATATAATAAAATAATTAATCTGATTTGCAGACTGTAAGGAGCTGTTTTTCTCACATAGGGGCCAGCATACAGGGCAATTCTTTGGATTAAGGATGAAATTACTACAGAACTGTAATAAACAACCTTATTAATCTCTTCTCATTTTCTTAAGAGTTTCACAAAAAGCAATGCTACAGCAATTGCAGCTTAACTTTGAAATCCTTCTCTACTTCAATCACAGTCCTTTATGTACTGTGATTTTATGAGACATTTTTATAGGATAATACTAACAATTTCATTAATCATATCTGGGTTTTTTTTTCTGGTTCATCTCTTTCCTTCACAACTGATTTTATGGCCCAACATTTGGGACTTTAAAACAAATTTCTAAAACTTATATAAAAAACATTTTTCTTAGAGGAGTTGCTTTTCGCTTAGATAGATACCAGCTGCATACCACAAATGCTGGGACAGCCTTCTCTACAAATGGTTAATCAGAGTCAAAGAAAGGCAGTAATATTTTGTTCTCTGCATCATTAATAAGGCCGAAGGAGGAGATGGACTTAGCAGAACAACTGCATCTTTTGTTTTGTTTATAAGTTCTTTGGAACAATTCTGCCAGGCATCACGTTTTCTCTCTGTTTCATTTCTCTTTGTTCTTTTCATACCTAATGAAAATTCTGCAATGTTGTCATGAAGTTGTTTTCCATTTAAGGTCACAAACAGCTTCTGTCCTAATGAAACATGAATTGCATTAGTTAATTGAATTGTGCACTTGCTGTGTGTTGTGAATGGACTGAGTGCACTTATATTCTTAATATATACTGAGCATTTTATCAGTCTAGGGAACGTATGGACATACAAAATGCTGCTATCATTCTTTGCTGCACAATAGGGAGATTTAATTTGCAATAGACAAGGATAAGAAGTATTTGTGAAGGAGAACTGTATGATCTCACACAGGAATCTGCTAGCTGGGATGAAATTGGTTCTTCGGTGGTCTGGGGTCAGGTCATAGTCCCAGACGGAAAGCTAGAATTATACATGTATTATGCATGGTGTTTCTGTTATGTCTGTAAAGATAGGATGAACCAAGGAAGAGTAACAAAACAGCTGCAGCTTTCTGCAGCAGCAGGCTTTTTGGGTTAAGTAAAGCCAGCAACTGAAACCCTCAGCAAAAAATCCAGATGGTACTCTTCTGGTCTTTGTGCAGATACTACTGTCATACCCATGGTAATATCACAAGCTTAGCTCTGAGGTCCTTTTCACAGATGGAAGATTCTTTGAACTGTGGGAAAGTTAATTTTAGCATGTTGAGGACCTGACCAGAGTCAAATGAAAACAGGTGAACTCTTGACCTCAGGTCTGTGGATGAAACAGGTTCTTAAGGGAAGTGCAGACTCAAGCTCTCAGTCTTTACAATGTATAAACTGGATATATTGCAATTGTAACCACTCAGTTGTGGACTCTACTAATGAATCAGACTATCTTAGAGGATGGTCAATAGCTGGGAAAACAGCAATGGAATACTAAATTTAATTTCTTTACATGGGTCTTGATTTTTCAGTGATTCAAACCATTCAGCATTACTCATACATATACACACATATATTGATGTATATATACACATATATAATATACTTATGTATATGATCTACAATGTGTTTATCATATACATATATTTCCAATCTTCAGCCTTTAGATTTATTTACAGAGAAAAAGTATGTTTGGATTCTGCATAATACTTGAGTTAAATAATAGATCTGAATATAGTACCTTCCAGTTACTCTTTAAGCTGACAGGTGTGGCGATACATCTATTGTTCGGTCATAGTGCCTTCCTTAGCTTTCATTCAGCATTCAGTAGGCTGAAAGAAGAGATAAGCAATGCTCAGGCTGAAGAGTCACTGAGAAATGTCTTCTCATCATTTTCCACTCAAAAACTGAGTAGCAAATGTCAGTCTTCCTTTTACTACAGCAAAATAATGCATGAATATAAAACCACTTCCGATAAACACAGCTAAAACTGACTTCCTACAATGCACAATTCCCAGAGGGAAATACATGACCCTTTCTATAAGAGTAACAGAGAGAAGCGTATCTCTTGATCTGAGCAGGCATGGACTGCCTGCTCTTTGTGGACAACTTCAAAGCTCTGTGCACATGCAGAGCCACTTATAAATTCCCATTGTGGGTGATCTTCCACAGCTGCTGTAGCATCCACTTTCAAGGTACACATTTCCACAAGCCCCAGTCAAACACTTTTTTACCACCATCCATAGACGATGCAATGAGATCCAGAGATTAAATGAAGCATTCTCACTCAGATATGTAGGCAAGGACTTTCCCTATGGACTCAACTGAAAGGTTTCTCCAGAGAGCAACTTGGGGATAGCCACATTAGCTACTCTGAATCACCTTCTGGAAAGAGTTTCTTTCTCTCATTGCATTTAATGAACCAGAGGGACCCACTTCTGGGTGTAGGTGTTGCATTGCAGAATTTTTTCAATCAGATGAGTTTCCTGCACTCCTGAATCCATCCAAGACAGTCATACCTGCTAAAACTTATGACTAAGAAATTTCACATCTAGTGCCCATATCACTCAGTTATCTCCTCTCTCTTTCCCATTTTTAATTTTCTGCATTTACCACAGTACCAACATCTCCAGCTGCACTATTGTTGAGTATCCCTGCCTGCATGAAAGGGTTCAGGAAGTAAGCAGGGGTGGGCATCTTCAATGGTTTGGCAAGGTGCATCCTAACAGAGTGACAGCAGTGGACAAATAACTGAGAGCGGAAGTAGTAGGATTGGGTGTGAGGGGTGATTGTCACAGTCAGACACATTTCTCAAACCCCTGTCCCCTGAATGTGAGTACTTTCAGTCACTTCTTTTCAGACCACTAAGAAATAACTGTCAAAGACAACACTGTGTTACTTGTGCAATTTTGAAATACTTCATGTCATTAAAAACATACTTCTGTCTAAAAATATGTAATGCAGTGATGTACAATTAAGGAGTGGAAGAAATTAATGAGATTCAAGGAAGGATGAAAAAGAAAAAAAAACATAAACCAAGGAGTCCTCTAGGGAGACTAGAGAAGAGGCAAAGACCAATGCAGCCTTGCAGACTTAAATGCAGCTTTGTCCGCAGTGCTGTCACATTCATGGAGACTGTCAAGGGCCCTGCTTATACGGGTGGCCTTCCATGAGGACACCTGTGCTCAGGCAGCCCCCTCTGTTTCTGGGTCAAGCCACAGTATTCAGTTGCCTATTCTTGGTGGAGCCTTATTTGCTCCATCACTATCAGCTGTACCTCTGTGACCTCTTTCAGCACCCACCCTAGCCCCATGTGGTGCAGGGACACCTCCGTAGGTGGCAAGGGATAGTCCTTAGAGCAGCCTGGGAGAGCCTGCTCCCCTGCTGTAATTAACTCAGTTGAAAAACCACAACTAACCATCACAGTCCATAGCTGGACAAATGAGTGAAAGCAGCTGTATGTGAACAGTAGTATTTTATACTCTGGCACAGGTTTAACTTTGGTATCATTAGCAACTTGTTTAGCTTTGCTTTCCATTGAGGATCATAGCTATCTCTTTTTTTTTTTTTTTTAATACAGCTCCTTCCCATTATGCTGCTGTCATTATACGTTTAATTCTTATTCCTTCCACATGGATAAAACACGTGGACAAAACCAAATTTTTATTGTGCTTGCTTTTTAGCTTTCATTACATATTTTATGAATGTGTTCCTTATAAGGTTGTCCACTTTAAAAGTCTGACTTGAACTTCTGTTCTTAACCTTTGTCATGGTTTAGGGTCAGGGCGGCCCCTTATACCTAACAGACGCTCTCTGTTAACCTCTCTCTCTCCCTTTGGGAGAGAGAAAAGGAATAAAGGAGAGAGACTTAGTGATTAGAAAAGGAAACTAGAACAGCTTTNCTTTTATTATGACTAGCATTTAACTTCTAGCAATTGTTTTGAAAACTAAATAGTCATATTAATTTTACAGCTAAAAAGGTAATATTGCATTTTTTTAAATTAAGTTAAAAGTACTATGTTGCTTATTTTTAAAAATGTCTATTTTAGGAATCCATGGAGTTTTGTCTCAATCAAAGTTTTTCTAAAATTTTTTTAAAAATTTGTGTCTTTGCAAAACACTGAGGGACACAAACCTCCCCTTCTCTGTTAATACACAAGTATTAAAAATTGTCCTTTTTAACCAAAATCACAATCCATCCAGCACAGACTGTGTCTCTGTGCTCAGCACCACCTGCTTCAGATGAAGGTGAAAAAGTACCGCAAGAGGTGGATTTAGGATTCTTTCCCATCCTTCCCTCTGTCCTGCATAGTCCCCTTGAAGAACTCCCACTAATCCCAGGAATTCAGAGTTTGATTTACTCTCAGTTTGATTTAATTCAGAATTTGATTTAATTTTAATTATTAATTAATAAGGCTTCATTTTACTATTACTACTACTACTATTATTCTGGAATAACTGTTATTGGCTTTTGTTTACTATAGAAATATTTAATTATATTTAATTATTCTTTGAAGCTTGCTAAGCTCAACTTCTCAGCATCCTGAAGCAATCATCTAATTTAAATGCTTTATATAATAGAATGGTTTATTTGTGGATCCCATGCAAAAGTACATCCTCTTACAAGATTTGAATTTCCTATCTTTCCTTATCTAATTGAAATCCCTTTATTTCTTACATGATGAAGAGTACTTGATCTCCATCCCTACATTCTCCATGACTTTTTCACTCTGTGTTCAGTTAGTTGATTACTTACTCATATTTCTAGTTCCAGCAATCTCCCTGTGGATGTTTTTTTTTCTATTCTTACAGTCTCATCACTCCACTCCTGGAGTACACACTGTACTCTCTACAACTACCTGAAAGAAGGTTGTATTGAGGTGGGTGCAGCCTCTCTCAAGTAAATAAGGACAGGACTAGAGGAAATGGCCTGAGGTTGCACCAGGGGAGGTTTAGATTAGATATTAGGAAGAATTTATTTACTGAAAAAGTAGTCAGGTGCTGGAACAGGCTGCCCAGGGAGGTGGTAGAGTCACCATCCCTGGAGGTATTCAAAAAATGTGTAGATGAGGCACTTCAGGACATGCTCTACTGGTATGGTGTGGTGATTTTTGTGGTGACCTTAGAGATCTTTTCCAAACGTGACAATTCTGTGATTCTGTGATACTTGGCCCAAGACTTTTGGTGCTTGGCACCTACCAAGCTCTAGGAAACAAAGGCAGGAGGTCCCCCATGTGCAGAACTCAGTCAGTTCTCTTAGATATCTATTCATGTGTTTAGGAATCTAACCTGAAAGAATGGTTTTTTTGAAGATCTAGGGAAATGAGATACATTATAGTGAAAAAGAGAGAGAGCTCTTGTAGGCAGTATTGTACTGACAGATATTTGCCTAGACAAAAGCTCACAGTTTTGTTAAAACTTAATTAAGTAGATAAAAATATAGTAACTCTTATTTGACTAGGGAATTGTTTAAAATACCTTACCTTCTGTTAATGACCCTTGATCTTACAAAGATTCTGCTTCTTTACTGAAATCCTACAAATGTCTGTGAGAAACTGAGGAAGCTCAGAAGCTGGAATGTCATCTGAGAGAGGTAGTGTGGCTTTTAGNTCATCACTCCACTCCTGGAGTACACACTGTACTCTCTACAACTACCTGAAAGAAGGTTGTATTGAGGTGGGTGCAGCCTCTCTCAAGTAAATAAGGACAGGACTAGAGGAAATGGCCTGAGGTTGCACCAGGGGAGGTTTAGATTAGATATTAGGAAGAATTTATTTACTGAAAAAGTAGTCAGGTGCTGGAACAGGCTGCCCAGGGAGGTGGTAGAGTCACCATCCCTGGAGGTATTCAAAAAATGTGTAGATGAGGCACTTCAGGACATGCTCTACTGGTATGGTGTGGTGATTTTTGTGGTGACCTTAGAGATCTTTTCCAAACGTGACAATTCTGTGATTCTGTGATACTTGGCCCAAGACTTTTGGTGCTTGGCACCTACCAAGCTCTAGGAAACAAAGGCAGGAGGTCCCCCATGTGCAGAACTCAGTCAGTTCTCTTAGATATCTATTCATGTGTTTAGGAATCTAACCTGAAAGAATGGTTTTTTTGAAGATCTAGGGAAATGAGATACATTATAGTGAAAAAGAGAGAGAGCTCTTGTAGGCAGTATTGTACTGACAGATATTTGCCTAGACAAAAGCTCACAGTTTTGTTAAAACTTAATTAAGTAGATAAAAATATAGTAACTCTTATTTGACTAGGGAATTGTTTAAAATACCTTACCTTCTGTTAATGACCCTTGATCTTACAAAGATTCTGCTTCTTTACTGAAATCCTACAAATGTCTGTGAGAAACTGAGGAAGCTCAGAAGCTGGAATGTCATCTGAGAGAGGTAGTGTGGCTTTTAGGAACTATCTGGTCAAGTCTTGTTTTAAGAAGAAAAGTTCTTGGAAGAGAAGTTCTGCTACAGAATAGAGAGTGAGATCACTCTTTTATGGCAAAATATGCAATTCTTTGCAAGTGAAGATGTCTTTTCTCACTGGTCAGAACGATACTGGCAAGACCCCTAGTTGTTAGCAGGAACAGAGTCATGAGGAATGTGAATTAAGCAAGCTTCTTGATTTCAGCAAAGACAATGGATATCACAAGACATTGGATGAGCTTTTCTTACCAGTAACTAAGAGTGACTTTCTGGGAACTAACATCATTTGGCTAGACAGAAAACTCTGAGACAAGGCTAATGGCTTTGACTCCGTTGTTCAAGGCAGTGACATCTATGCCAGTTCTGAGTGTGGTCAGAAAAGACTGCACAATGAGGCATTTTAGTTTGTTAAGGAGTGAGGAAACCTTCTGGGGAAAGGAGAGCTTAGAAAATTGAGAGGATCAGAACAGAAGTAGATCCTGTAAAGAAGCCAAAAGTTATGAGGATATGGGTGACATATTAGTCAGATATGTCTATAAAAGACATCTGTATATATGGCAGCATCTTGTGAATTCAGAGAACATGATGCCAGTTGTAATTTTGGTAAATGCATAAAAGGGAATTTAGTAAAACTGGTAAGGTAGCAGAAAAAGGAGTTGAATAAGCATAAGTATTTAGACAAATGTTTCAAGCTTAAAAACAAAAGAACAGCCAGAGTATTTTGCTGTGGAGAATGATTTCAATAATAACAGGCAGTAGGGAAATGTAATGTAACAACATCACAAACTGTACATTAAGACTGGACCACAAAGGTAATACCACTGTATTGAAGGATGGTATGAACATTATTTAGCTGAACTTTAATGGGGAAAGACTGTGAAACTGAATCTCTGAAAACAAATAAATGCAAAACTAGAAATTCCAAAGTATTTTAACAACTTCTGGAAAGTAATGACATTATCACGTCTTTGTTGTTAATACCCAGCTTAAGAAAAGGAAATGGAGTGAATGATGTTGAACTCAAAAGAACTGTTAACAAAACTGTGGTAATAGGGACTTTGGCTGCTCCCCTGTGCTTGGCTAAATAGCTCAGCAGGCACACAGATTAGAAGAGATATTCTTGACATTTGACATGACGGCATCTTGGAAAAGTGTCACACAAAAGGAAGAAACAAATCCTAACTCAAGTATTAATCACAAACTGATTGTAACTGACTCACTAAGTCTTAATGTCTATCTAGGTGAACCACAGGACTAATTCAGTATAGCAGCTCCTGTGTTCATGGATCATCTCTTTCATCTCTTGGAGGTGATGCTCTTTTGTTTTCTTTAAAAATTGCGACATAACTACATATTTTAGTATCTAAGAAATCCAACAAAGAGTAACTTGATCTTTCTGCTCCTAAATCTACCCTAAAAATTGGCCAGAGGTTAAGTACTATGCACAACTTTTATGAGATGCTTCTCCTCCCAGGAGCATGAAAGCCTTCAGAGAGTGATTTGCTCTCAGAATAGATCAGTGGCTACCAGCTTCTTGATAAAACATATAGATGCACTGCACCTTTCCCTATTAGGATTCATTGAGCAGGGCTAAACTACAGCTGCACGGTGCCCAGGTACCCCTGCTTTCTGACCATGCTTTTGTGTTGGCTTCACAGCAAACCAGACACAAGTGTCTGTACTAAGTCTTGTTTCAAACACTCCTAGCCAATCCTTACTGTTTCTAGAGGAATACTACCTAGACTGAGGTTTATTTGAGACATAAACTGGGTATTGGAGTTTCACTGAGAATTAGGCAGGAGTAGTCTTCACTGCACAATGTAACCTTGAAGAGTCCTATTGGCATTACCCACATTGACTTGGTAATTACATCCACCTAGGCTGCATTCAGTATTGTGGCAGCTAGCTGCAGATAAAACCTTCTAAAACTACTTCTAAGACTCAAGCACAATTAGCTGGCATGACAACAGTCATGTATTTGTCTCCACTAACTTCAACTCCATAGACAGGAATAAGCAATGTATTCTCAAGGAAAGGTGTAACTTGTGTACACACAAAGGCTTTGCATAGACTGGATATGTGAAAATTCATAGTAAAAATGGAGGTGATGTAGGAAGGCACAGGCATAGAAACAAGGAATCACACACACAAGGAATAGCTGAAGAAACACACACAAGAAGGAAAGTAAGTATGTAAACCAAAACATGGAAAAAACCCCAAACCAAACAATGAATAAAAGGATGCAAGTTAAGACGTACAATTTGGGAGTGGACAAAGATGACAAGATCAGGCTAAACCTAAAATTTACAGGGTCAAGAAAGCCTGAGAAGACATTCACTAACCCTCCCATGGTTGCTACATAGATAGGAAGGCCATTCAGATGAGATTGAAAACATTAGGCAAAAATGGATGCAAAGTAACATTGTATTTTTTCCAATGAAAAGCCATATGTAACCTGTGCTGAAAATGTCTTTTTTCTTCACTTCAAGCATATTAACAGTTTAATATATAATTAATATACTGGTAATAACACTGGTGACACTGACAGGGATTTTTTGAATCAAAGATTTGTTTCATCTTTAACTATTTTGAACCTTTAATCCTCCTTGTGCAAAGTCTTCTTCTTTCAGGTCAAAGTATTAAATAGGCTCAAGAAGTAAATAAGGAAATAAATACCAGAAACCCCATGGGGAACCCTTAAATTAAAGATTTTTAATAATCAAATCAACTTAATGCCATGATTACAGGCTCAGTTCAGCTTATTCCCCTCCCCACTTCCAACTCTATAGCTAAAACCGTGGGAATAAATAGCCAAAAAAATGAAAGGGCTTTGGTTTTATTTTAGTTTCTTGCTGATAATGTTGTTCTAGGTTGTTGAGGTTTTTAAAATTTTAATTGCTCTCATTATAGACATACAGGAATTTTAAACCACAGATTTGTAAAAATCAAACACAGAGCCGAAAATATTGGCTTACAAGTTTTCCCCCGTGTTTCATGCCTGTTTTGCACTCTACTGTACACGCATGTTGGATTTACATAAGACTTTTTTAAATGGATATAAATTATAATGATGTAAACCCTTATGTAGACAAAATCTTTTTGATATAACTGTTTTCCACTAGCATGACATATTTCAGTTAATGAGTCAGAATATACTATCAGTATAAATGGTTCCTCCTGGAGGATTGCTTCTTTATTGTTTTGGTGTAGATAATTTTTGAACTTTTCTTTTCCCTTCCTTTGGCCATATCTAGTATTTCTCATCCAGAAAAAAAATACAGCTTCTTTTCATCACCTTTTTGACTGTTAGGCCCTGTCTGTGTTCTGTCTTTGATTGTACAGTTATCAGAAATTTATCTAAATTCTTCTTGAAGGCAGAAGCTCTGTTTCAAGTGACAGCAACCACAGAAGCAAATGCCTCTAATCTTAAAAGAAAAAGAAAACTAACTCAAAAATTTGAAGCTAATAAATGGTTTGTAGTTGTATTTAATACTGAGGATGCAATGACTTTCTGGCCTCTAGTGGAGCACCTCCTGGAGAGAGAGAGAGATGGGCATACAACAAAATGAAGTCTTAATGCCAAGAGCTTCTTGGGAACACTACAATAACATTCTGGCAGACTGGGCTTCCTTGGCTCCTGTACTCTCTGCAATGTGAATGTCTCTTTTGGTTTAGTGTAATGCTTGGCAGGTTTCCCAACATTACATTATCTAAGGAAAATGAGAGAAGCTAGTATGTTCTGGGATCTTTTGAAGACACTTCTTCACAGTTTGCTCAGAGCAAAACAGTTGGCTGCATATAGGAGAAGTGTCAAGGCTGCAGCTTAGACTGCTACCTTGAAAAGGGTTTAACTAAATTGTATCCAGGAACCAAGATGCTCAAATACCACAGCAATGTGTGCAGTATAAGAACGTAGATAGAAGAAGATGAGATAGCAAATTGGACAGAATTTTCCATGTGATTTTCTGAGTTTTTCTAAACTTACAGCAGTAACAGTTAATTAGAGAAAGTTCTGAAGGCAGCTTCTGGGTGGGTTATGTCACTTATCCATTACATTCCAGCCATAAAAAGCCAACTGAGAGCTACTCCTATGGCAGGAAGCCCCTCTTCATGCAAACCTGATGGAAACCATCCGTGTGCCTTCTCATTCAGGGGCAGAAGCAGCATATACCAGTGATGGAAGATCTGTGGAGAAGCAGTGTGTTGACATCAGTGGCAGAACTACAATGAAAAGAGCCTCAAGACGGGCACAGGTCATCACCCAAAGAGAGACAGACACAGGAGGTGGTTTCATATAGCAGTTATTTCTGGTCATCCTCTACATGATTATTGTACCTACTTCCACATCTAGTCCCTCCTCTTCTATCACACATGAATCCCTCACTTCCTCTGGCAAGGGTAGCTCTTTAATTGCAGATCAATGCTTTAATGAAATTCTTGAGTTACTTTGAAGTGACTGGGCTAGAGACACTGGCCTTCCAGCAGCAGCTGCTGGCACAAGTCACAGCACACATTGCTGTATGGGGAAGGCTGTGCCCTAAGGACTCTCTGTACAGAGCAAGACCCATCAGTTTTCTCTGGTAGCACTTTAGGTCATATCTACATGTCACAGAGCAGTGCTGCACAGGGATACTTGAGCTGCCTCTAAAAAGTGGTTGTACTTGTTTCACAGCAGGAATAGGCAGATCACCTGGAGTATGATTCCAATATACCTATAGCACTTGCACCCCTATGCCTGACCATGAGTTGTTTTTTTTAGACCAAGGTCAGCTCTCTCTTCCTTTCTGTAGAACAGCACTCTCCTGTGTCGACCTAACTGCACTTACAAGTATTAGAAAAAGTAAAATATAAAACTTAAGACCTTATATCAATTTTGCTGTGCAGCTTCCAATCTGGTGGTCTTATTTATTTTAGAAAGTGGGAAATCTTTCAAGACTGCTTTCATACGGAATGCGTATTTTTCATAGGCAATGCATATTTTTCATGATTTGGTGTTTTATTCTTTCCTTTTTGAGTATCTGAAATTTTGCATGAAATTTCTACTCACTTGGAAACACCAACACATGAGGTAATTACCAATCTTTCCTGCCTAAATTAACAGCCTTCTCCTTCCTTATGCTGTTAGTTCAAGGTCACACTGATAGATTTAAGTCCTTCATGAATTTTCTATGACTTGTTCATTAAAAGACCCAGTTTCCATTGGCAATCTGCCTTTCAGAGGATGTCAACAGGAAATAGAAATGTTCAGCTCTTTGCAAATGATCTGCAAGGACATGCGAGGCTATGGGAAAACAAACAAAGAAATAAAAAACCTGCCCCCCCAAAAAAAACAACACCAAAACCCACAACAAAACAAAACAAACAAACAAAACCACAAACAAGCAAAAAATCATAGACACAAACCAAACAACACAGAAGTTAACCAAATCTTTTAGTTCCTATTTTGAATGACTGGCCATAGGAATGCAGGTTAAGCTGATTTCATCTGTTCCCAAGGATGTATATGTGTAACTTGTTCATCGTGGTAGGTACTTCAGGATCCAGTGACAACTATGTTACCACTCTAATGATCATTGTCCTGCAGCAGAACTAACCCCTGCTTCCTCTCAAAAACATCAAGAAAGAAAGAAAACAAAGAGGGATTTGTTGTTTCAAAGGACTGGCACTCATACCTCCTGCTCTTTACCAAAAGAAAAAAAAATTCTAGGTCACCTCAGCTCTCACCCTATGGTTCCAGCAACCATTAGGTTGTCAGGAACTGCATGACTTGCTCCAGAAATTGATGTGAATGTCTGATACCCAAGAGAGATGAGACAGGATCTGTAGGGGATCTGGTTGATGGGAGCAAAACACAGTACCCAGAACAGCAACTTACTTCATTGGGAACTACCCATCATCACAAAAGGAAAGAAGAGCCCACCACGGCCTTGAAGTTTCAGCATTATGTTTTAAAAAACCTTTCTGTGTCCAAGGTATATGTCTTTCACAGTAAAAAGTAATACTTGGAATACACTGTGAATGCACAGATACAGATCAGTGCTGAACATCTGGTTAAAATAAATTACAGCTTTACTTTGCAAATAAAAGTTCCAAGGGTCTACATGACAAAGTCTGGCCAGCATAACTATCTCATGGGGAAAAAGTCACATCCCTAGCCTACCAAGATAACTATTTTGGCATGATTCCCTTTCCTAATGTGTAGACTTCGTTGACTTACAACAAATACAGGAGTCCTTTTGCCAGTAAAACTCATATTTTTGGGGAGGTACTTCAGCCATGCTGGAAGACTCCTGCAGCGGGTATAAGCCATATAAGCCCTATCTATCAAGAGATTTGGCCAGAACAGTGTCACCAGCAAAGCCACTGAACTACAGAATAAGCCTTTTTTCTCCTGCTACAAGTCTCTAAGATTTTTCAATTTTAAATTTTCCTGCTAAAGGGAAATATACAGAATCAATGCCCCTTCTTTTAACAGTAAGATATTATTTATTTTTACAGAGAAATTAAAGTATGTGTATGGGTAGGAGGTACATCTCTTTGAAACATCCCAGTGGTACTTGCTTTTGGATGGGAGAAGATCACACTTCTGTAGGATGCCTGTTGTTTGGTTTACTGTTGATTTTGGAGGTGGAGTGGCAGAGTTGGTTTTCGTTTTATTAAGTCTTCGTATTTTGGGTTTGTGTGGTGTCATTTGAATAAATCTTGTCATATTTAATAGATTACAGCTGTGTATGCAAATGAATTTGAGCTGTTTTGAATAACAAAACAAAGTCCTTCAGTCTGTGAATTGTATTCTTATACTCTGACTACCGTGTTTTTTCATATGGTCCCTGTTGGCTCTTATCTGATAACATTTGCCAAAGGACATTCTAGATGAACCCAAAAATTCAAGCTTTACCAGCCAACCTTGACCCATGAGCTTGCCGTACAGCGAGGCAACTTGTAACTCTCTTGGCTTAAACATAGGATTCAGCTCATTGTGGCAAAAAGCAGTTTTCACCTGTCCTATTCAGACAGTTTATTTTTTCTAAATTCTCATATGCCTCAGTCTGTGCAAACTCACCTCATTCATTTCCCTGCTCCTTCACCCTCTATTTGTCTCTCAGATCTTGTGCTTTTGTGCAAGTGAAGAACAGGGCAAAAAAGACAAGAAGGGAGAGTGGAGGGGAGGCATCCAAATGAAAAACAATCTCTTTCAAGCAGATGCAGACCAGGTACTTCCCCTTATTTGTATTTCCCATTATCATGTATTTCCCATTATCATATAGCTGTGAAATGGTGAAAACATGCAGTGAGCCTCCACTTTTGTGTGCACTGAGTCAGAAGGGGACACATGCAGCTTGCTGCCTGATCAGGCATCAGGCTGCCTGAGTACCAGGACATGCCTGTCTGCCCTAAGCTAATTCTGACACACAGCACCCAGTGGAGTACAGCACCCAAGAGCTGACTTAAGAAATGTCAAGAGAAGACAATGAGCAAAAAATTTTGTCTCTACTTTGTCTCAAATAAAACTTACAGGTGGTTCAGGCTGCTAATGAGGTATAGTTTGCCAAAGAAAACACATGTACAAATTCTTAATTTCCAGTTTTCTGCTGGTAGAAGCATAACTGTACATTGAACCTTTTTTTACACTTATTAAATTGGAGATTTATTGTGAGGTTATGTTATCATAATGTTCTCTGTGTTGTCTCACTGTCCTTGTAAATCAGCTGATTGTCACAAGATTTAGAAAAAATGAGAACCTACCTGAAGTCATGTGATGAATAGGTGGGACTTCTGCAGAAAATGCCAGTGGCTATGCATGACCTGTTGCTGCTGGAGCACCAAGGAGCGTAAGACCACCACTCCAACTCTGTGTTACTGTTGCTCAATGCTGAGCGCAAGTTAGTCAAGCCAAAGAGGTTTGGATCAGAACTGAGTGTTGAGACAACAAACATGGGATGGAGTGTTTTCCCAAGTGATGTTAAAACAAGAAGCAGAAAAATAGATGACTGGTACCTTGTGGTATAGCCAGGGGGACAACCTGTTCAGACGGGTTATTCCACCCTTCTCACTCACATGCATACTCTTCATTTTCTGACCTAAACCAGGTCCTCTTCAACAGACTGACAGCCTTGCTGTCCTGCTTTGCCCTCTCTATGCCAGCTAATATCTGCTCCTTGAGACTTGCACAGCTGGATGCACTTATTCAATAAAGCCCTCCATGGCCATAATGACAAATATTGTGCCACAGCACTTTGAGCATTTCTACAAGCAGCTACTTTTGGTTCCTATTTCTCAGGCAGTTACGTGATTTAACTCTTTTGCGGTGGCCCAAGAGTGGCACGGGCAGCTGGAACAGGCAGGGAACATAATGGGGGATGTGTTTGAATTTCGCTCTACTACCAATGTACCCACTGCAGCCAAATCTCTCAGATAGGGGCTTTTAAATTATGTAGGCTATCTCCAGTGTAAGGGCACTCATATTGAAAGAAAGTGACAAGCAAGACAGATAATTTAGACAAGATTTTTGAGAGAAATGGGCCTATGTTGTCATTATTTTCATTCTTAAGTCATTCTGAAGATTTGACATGAGTCCTAATGTATCTAAATTCCTTTCAGAGATGTGTAAGAGCAAAGTTACAGGATGAGGTGAGTCCCCCAACAATGCTGTGATGCTTATTCTCTCCTCCAGAGTCATCTACAACTCCATAAATGAGTGTTTGCTAAGTTTACTGTTGTATGTGAATGAAAACTTTCTAGAACAGGTTTGATAAATTTGAGTAGAAGGAGGTGGTGGCCTAAAACTGAGCAGTTCTCAGTGCAACTGAAATTCATGGAAAGATATTCATGGACACATTTATTTTCTAGGTATGAGTTACACACAGATTCTAGCACCTACCTAAGCAGGCTTCCTTTGGAAAGTAAGACTGCTAAATATTGATGCAAACAGCAAATTAGTTGCATAGGATTATCAACACACTGAAAAAGAAAAATTGTTAAGGATTAAGTGTAGCAGCTTCGACCATGTTGTTTAAACATCAAGGATTTTTGTCCAGAAGGCCTCGCTTTCTTTCTCTCATTAATACTAACATTGCTTCCTCAAAAGTGTCATCCATTAAATACCACCAGCTAGCTGCTGTAGTGAGATTCCAGCTGTTACACTGATACCTTCATTTTAGTGTGGGCCTTTCCAGGAATAAGAAAATAAGGCAGCCTCCACTAGGTCTGAGCTTTTGCATATTACAGAGCCACATCTAACTGAATTAAGTAGAGACACCAGGACTAAATTACTGAAACATTTTTCATGTTGACTTGGTTAACAAGAATGCAGCCTAGTCAGAACATAGCATGAGTTTCCATGCAAGCTGTATCATCAAGACCTTACAAACCCTGTGTTTAAAGGAAAGGCTTGACCATTCCCCAAAACCTGGGTTTGTCCTTCATCTTGCAGAGATCTGGAGGAAATCTGCCTGCCAGCAAATCAACCACTGTCACAAATCCACCACTGTCTGGGACTGTGGACAGGAGAAATAGTGATTCCCATTACTGTAACCACTGCTGTTCATATATTTCTAAGCATATGCATCAATTTTTATGAACAAACTTAACCATGATTATTCTTTGATCTTTAGATGTCTCCATCTGAGTGCCATGTTTAGTCAGCAAATAAGTTTTCCACTGGTTTCTATTCACACAGACTTCAGTGACCTGCAAGATACACACCCAAGATCACAGCCTCACTGATACAAGAATTTGTACAGATCAATAGCAAGGACAAAGAACAAAGAAGTTAGGCAAGACCACTGTTTTGACAAGACCGGTTTTGTCCAAAGTCAGAACCTCAGATATTCCTGAAGAAACAAAAGGGTATACAGCTATCAACTAACAGCAGACCTAAGACTGTATCGGGCATTGTGGGAACCAAGAATTCAGAGCAGAAAATTGCCATTTCTACCACAGGCAAAGGTGAGGAGGGAAAAGAAAAATGTATATGGGGGTTTAATCAAGGGTGCACATGCCAAAACCACTTCCTAGTCAGGTACTCTGCCCATGGTCAACAGGGCTTGGCTGCTGACACTTTCTTTTCCTTCCCATTATAATTCAGTAACATGCACCTGGCTGGACTGCCAGCATGTCATCACTCCCAGTTGTAAAAACTTTTCAGCCTCTCTAAAGATACTGACCTCATGTAACACCACACTTTGGCACAACACAGTCAAGGTCCATCTCAAGCTGTCCATGTTTTCATGTACTCACAACTTTGGCTTGCATAAAAGACCCACAAACATTTTTGGGAAATTCACATTTAGAGTTTTGTCTGTTTTTTTGTGTTCCAAGAACTTTTTTTGTTAGCTTCATTTAACATTTTAATGAGGTTTCTCTGCATAGAAAACATGGGATGATTTAACTAGTTCTGTCTGTTCCCTCCCTCCCCAAACTCTGAAATGAGTTACCATTCAGGAACAAAAGCTTTTATGAAAATGTATGTTGTTCGCATGGAGGCATGAGTGATAGAAAAGTCATTCAGCTGCTAAGCCCTGGTATCAGAGCTTATGCCATTCCCTCTGCTGCCCCCTATCAGGTGGCAAAGCTGCCTCATTCAGATCTGTGCAAGTTTCTTGAGATAGTGTGTGTTTGTTTGTTTGTTTTGGAGTCAAAGTGAGTGCAGCATAAAATAATGTCAAGGCAGTTCCCATTCAGTAAAATAGAAGTCTCACTGGCTCTTCATTCAATACAGTGTGGCTCAAGAGGATATCCTGCCAACCCAGTGATAACAAGGGAAATAAAGTCACTTCCTCACAAGCTGTTTGATTCAGGTAGAAAAAGGAAGCCTCTACTTCCTCATGTTTGCTTTCCTCACTGACCCCTCAATCAGAAATGCCAGTGTAAAACTGCCTTCTCCCTCCATATTTTTAGTAAGGAGACATCTTATCTGTAATGCTTTGTTAGGTTCAGCCTATGGGGAGCATGTACTTCTCTACAGTCAAGGAGCTATGCCTTGCCTTTCTAGCAGGGGTGAAGGCTGAGTTGCAAAAGGGCTGAAACTGAACAAACTCAGCTCAGTGCACAAGCAAAGAATGACTGTGTAATTAAAGATGACGTTGGTTTCTTGGACTAGAGCTGCCATATTTGGGGCAGTGGAAGAGCTGGGCTAGTGTGATCTGGATGCTTTTTTTTTCTGAGACTGCCCTGACTCAGTGCATTATTATGCCTCCTAAAGCTCTACGAGTGACAAACTCCATTTTGCCCTGAGGTCCCTGGAAATCACAGGAACTCTGTATAGGAACATATTATTTCCTCACTGCATATAATTCAAAAGGCAAAAAGGGCAGTGAGGGATGCCCTCAAGGCAATCTTTCTGGCCTGCCAATCAAGCCCACATAGGCATCTCAGGTGCTTTGGTGCAAAGAGAAGTTTAGGCAGAGCATATTTTCCTTAACCACGGACACCTTTCTTTCTTCAGAGAAACAGTCAATGTAAAGTTGCATAGCAAACCACCAACTGACTGATTTGACTTAATAAAATGTTCTTAATAAATTATTTTTAAAAAACTTACAGAGCTAAATGATGAGTTACATATAATTTGTAACTATCATGATATAATTTGACATCCACCATAAAACTTTCTGTGAAATTTTGAATAAGTATTTATTAAAAGCAAGGCCTGCAAACATTTTCTTTCCAGTTGTGTAAGAATTCCAGAAAGGCTGACCAAGCCAGAACTTGCCTCAGTCTTTTTGCCAACTGGACCCTTGTTTTCATTATAAAGAGTGCTTTTCAGATGGCAACGAGTGTTTCAAGCAATTTTCCTAATCTTGTTTGTTTTAGCGGAGATTCTCTTATTTTAAACGGACCAGTTTAGGCAACAAAAATCCAGTGACAGATACAGAAGAAGTATCTTATATTACAGAAGACAGAATCTTATAAAAGAGGTGAAATTCTGTTTAGTGTTCTCTTTGTGCTAAAATAGTTTTCAGCAATGGGTCATACTTCCCTCTCCCCTCTCCTTGTTTTAGTACATAAAATGGGTGTGTGTTTATTTAAAACAGGTTTGAAACTTAAACAAATATTGACAGGCTGTTCAAATAAGCTTCGGAAATAAGCCTAATCAGGATGTTTGAGAAGGGGAAAGGGGAATGATCATAAAGAGATACTTAAAATAAATAGTGCAGACACTATTAGGTTGGGTTCATGTTGTCGTTGTACTAATCTTGGATGAAAAAGTACTGCATGCTGCAAATTTTTTGTTAACACCTCTTTTGAGCCACAGGTTATGCCATACTTTTGCCTTGTCTTCAAGTTTTATTGTAAGCCTCTGTCTGTCCTCATACCAAATACCAGGAGCTATACTGAATCATTTAGAAATGGTCTTGCAGATGAAGTGGGATAAATGTTCCTAAACTGGGATAGAAATGAGGCACAAAATATGCTCATTTTGATATTGACACTACATCAGCTGTCATGAATATACAGAAGTGAGACCTTCCCCACAGAAAGAAAACATGAAAGTTTTAATATTAGCATGTTTTCACATGACTTGAATTTCCAAGGTTGGGTTGTTGATTTTCCTGTTGGCTGTTTTTATATATTTATTTATTTCCTCTCTTTTCCACCCATGATATCACTAATGTTGGATTTTACCATTCCTGTATTTTGATAAGGCCTGATCTTAAACTCCCTATACAAAGAAGTGAGTGAGTTTACACTGATGACAACAGGATTTAGCCCAGTATGTAACTCTTTAGGATACTATGTTACTTAATAGCCTTAAGGAGAAATAAAAATAGCTTTCCAAAGAGTTGCACAGTAAACTTAGCTTGCTACTGTGCTTTTTCAGCTCTGCAACAGCACTACATATTATTAAGGCCAGAGCTTGAAAAACAGTCATCTAAGCAAAAATTTTCTCTAGAGTGAAGAGTTTCAATTAAAACTTTTCCCCCAAAGTTTAAGCTGCTTTCATTTAAAAATATATCTTTGGAAACCCAAGTTTAAAAATGGTTGCCTGGATGAACTCTATTTCTCAATAGAGAAATAGCAGGAGGCAGACATATTTTCAGGTCAATCTGTTGGCCAAAGCTTATAGCTAATCTCTTACTGACCCTTACCAACTGGCACTCAGACTTACCTACATTATGCATCAATATTACTTAATGTAATAACATATTTTGGAAGTAAATAACCTCTTGTTAATTTGACTCTCACTCAATGTCTAGTGAACAGGCATCAAAATGGCAAAATATTTTAAAACCTTACACGCCCTCTTGTGGTAAAACCACAAATGTTCTTATTCTGAGAATAACTAGAGGTGACTAGTGATGGAGGCTAATTTAACTACAGAATATATGGAAAATTAACTCGACTGGAAGGTTCACATTAATAATGGAGATCTTTCTTTAATTCCTGCTGTAAACCATAACAAATATACATTTTTAGAAGGGTTTACCTCCTTGTATAAGTAACATTACAAAACAGCTAAGGCATGATAACATAAATAGAGAATATCAACCCCATCAATGTTTATAAATTTATAAATTTATAAGGGTGAAAGCCAGCAGGATTGAGCCAGGTTCTTCTTGGTGATGCCTGATGACAGGACAAGGAGCAATGGGTGGAATCTGAGGCATATGAAGTTCCATGTAAACATGAGAAGGAACTTTTTCTCTGTGAGGGTAACAGGGCACTGGAACAGGCTGCCAAGGTGGGTTGTGGAGTCTCCCTCTCTGGAGATATTCAAAACCCACCTGGATGCGTTCCTGTGTGATCTGGTATAGGTGATCCTGCTCTAGGAGGGGGGTTGGACTGGACGATCTTTTGAGGTCACTTCTGGCCCTTGAAATTCTGTTATTCTGTGTGATTCTGTAGTATTAACTTCTATCAAAAAAGGGAGGTCTAGAATAATAAAGGTGGATACAAAGGCCCCCACATTAGTTAGATATTTCATGGGTTTATTTCAGTACTTTGGAAGCAGACCTTGGCTGGCTACACAATAAGAGTTGCACTAAATGACATTATTTTGTCACTTTTTTTGTCAGTCAGCTTCACTATTTACTATTTTCATTCCATACAGTATGATTTATATATCACTCAGGAATGTTCTAAAGCCTCATGTTTGTCAGGAGTTGCAGCCTGAAAGAAAGGCCTTATGTGCAGAACATGACCAATTGGATCGTTATCCCAGTCAAACCAGTATTTTTAAATCACAAAAGCTTTAACTTTGCTAATTAAACAGCCTTTCTATTTGATGCCTACATAGACCTCTAGATTTTCCTGGAGCAGCTTTACAAAACAGCTGTCCATACATGGAGGACTACAGCTCAGAGGAGATATCCAGGGTGCTTTGGGCTGGGCTCAGGGAGAGGACTCCCACTGCATCTCACACCAGGTGACTTGTAGGCAGCCATGAGAATTGGCATCACTGTTTGCTTCCTCTCTTCCTGTAGCTGAATGTCTTGGCTGCAGGCCAGTGGGCAAGTCATACTGACAAGATGATCCTGTGGCAAGACAGCTTTTTTTAGGTGGGGCTGTCAGATCAGCTGGTTGTACCTACAGCCACATCCAAGGCGTGATTAGCAGGACCAAGAAGTGAAAGACCATCAAAGGTGTAACAGAACCCTAACAGCTTCAGTTAATATGGAAGAAACTGCTGTGGCTACTGCACATAGTCTCCTGAACCTATCCCAGTGGAACCAAATAAATACTGCCTTGTTTTCAGCTAAGCTAACCAGCAATATAGATGCTCCAGGTCCAGTGGAAATGAAAGGTTTGGACAGCTACCTCCTTTTGCATATGTTTGTATATACAACGTTCAGGAGTCAAAATGGTGGTACTGGCATTTAAAAATGCTGCTCCTTTATTTTCTGTTATACTGGGCATGCCTAAAGCAGAAGTCATGACCATAAGTAATTACAGCAATATTTATAAAGAAATAGGTAGGAGAGCTTTGTGCTAAGCACTGCACAAAAATATAGCTCCCAAATTTCAATATTATAAAGTTTGTGGATTTTATTTTGTGCCAGTGTGATTGCTAGATAAACATTGTGCATGAAGAAGTTGCCCTCCCCATCTGAAAAAGTTACTTCAATTCTGATATTCCATTATTTCCCTTTCTAGGATGCCTTTGTGGAGTTGTATGGCAACAGTATGAGGCCTTTGTTCGATTTCTCCTGGATTTCTCTGAAGACTATCCTGAGTCTGGTTCTGGTGGGAGCTTGCATCACTCTTGGCGCTTATCTCGGACATAAGTAGAATCATCCAGTTTATTGTGGATTACAAAAGCCCTTCAAAACAACAATTTATTTTTTTTTTCTGTATCACAATGATATTTTATGAGCAAGACAACTTCCCAGCTAAAGATTAAATCAGCTATTACTGCCAAAGGAAATATGCTTTATTTTTACATTGCAGGAAAATTATTTATTAAAAGATATTCACATTTTAACCTGCCATTTTCAGAAACTCTGCAAATTGTATCCGTTCATCACATCATGTTGTTATGCTTAACTGTAATGAGCTCCAAAGTCTTTTAGATTGTTGGTGGTTTTTTTTAATTAATGCAGCAGCCTGGATTATTTTATCACTAAAGAGCAAATACATCGACAAAGACCTACCTGCTTACACTTACAAGGATGGTTACTTGAGCTGTTAAAGGCTGCATAATTGTGTTGATTTTCCTTGCATTTTCTGGATGTCTTTCAGGGATCTGAAAGACAAGGTCAGCATGAACAAAGTTCCCACCCAGTCCTGCTGGCAAGAACCAATGGACTAAACAATTCAGCGAGGTACATACGTGGAGTCAGGATGGTAAATTATTGAAGGACACCTGCCTATCCCTACGGAACAGTTGGAAATATGATTGCCTATGCCTTGTAAACAGGTTTTTCCAAGTTAGCAGTTGTGCCATGACATCATAATCATGATACTCAACACATGTCAAATTATTATTTTTTTTTTTAATAGAAGTGTGAAGTTAAATCTTTGGGGCTTGCAGGAAATTGCCATTCCAATGATTTTCTAAGCAGTAAAGCATTTTTTATGGCTACTGACAGAAATATGAGGTGACCTTAAGTGCCTGCTTCAAAAGAGCAGAGATAGAGTCTGAAAACCTGACCTGTGTCCCACTTAAGTGGGCTCATATGTGCAACTAGTCCTGTTTACTTACTGAGTTCCTCCAGGGGTTTGAAACCAATTGGATGTGGTCTCTAAGTCCCTGAAAGTTGAAAAAGATCTTAATTTTATTTGGCAAGAAACAGGCATCAGCTGAGTTACAAATTAGCTCTGACTATCCATGTTTATCAAACTGGACACCAAAACCAAGTTCATTTTCATAACAGGAAAAGAAAGTGAGCTTTATCCTCCTGCCCTTTAACCTCAAAACGGTTTCTTGCTAAAAATGTCCTAAGACTGTCTACAGAAGAAAAGATGATGAAGAAACTCGAAATCCACTCTCTAGACAGAGACTCTCTTGACACCTCGATCATGTAGGTGCCTCCTGTCATTTCAAGTGAAAATAGACTGGAGGAAAAGGAGGGTTGGAGGAGTGAAGTCATCAGCTCATATTACAAGATGTAACTCAAGTAAAATGAATGCAGAGTACTCAGTATACAGTTTTATAAACAGACCTGTACTCTGAAATCAGATGTGCCAATGCATTTTAAAGTGGGGCTTTCTGTGCAGTTGGAGCAGGCCAGCAGTCCCAATGATGCCGAAGAGCCTGAAGAAGCAATGGGCTGTTCTGAGTCATGAAAATGTCTAGCTTCAAGTGTTTAAGTCAAGCGTTTCTATTTTTTAACGAGACTTTTGAAATCTGGGATTTGTGGGTAAATGGATGTTCAGACATAAAAAGAAAAGGTTGCAAAGCTCTGGATAAAATGTATCATATAATACATAAGTGCTCTACTGGTGAAAAAAACCACAGTGAATAAACTGTAGATTCAACCTCAAGATTTCAGTTTCAATCTGTGGCATTATACGCATAATATCTTCATTAACTTAGGAATGTAAAATGTTAAATGTTATGGCTGCAGTTATGTTGTGTCTTCAAAGCTGCTTTTTTGTTGTGTTGTTTTGGTTTTGGTTTTTTTTAAGATTTGTACATCTCAGCATTTTTACTGCTATTGAGTCGTGGCACCTACACTTTGTATGAGCAAGGATGGAGTGAGCTTACATTTAAAATTTCAACTTACTTCTAATTTTATAGAAACATAGAAAGGAAGTGTTTCTAAGAACACAAAATGTGAACTGTGCTTGATTAAATAAAAGTTAAAAATTCCACCATCAAACAAAAAGCACCTGCAGTGTTTTCAGAGTGCTTCTGTCAGAAGTGGCATATTCATGTAGGGTCTGTATGAAAAATATTTTTTAAACAGGAGCAACTGAATACTGTGGATTAAGTGTGGGCTTTGGGGTTTTTTTCAGCTTCCATGTTTAATTTCTCTGCAGCCAATTTCACAACTGGCCAGGTATCAAGCTAGTGTTTCATTTCACAATCTAGTCTTCATTTCAAACTGTGCCCATTTGTCCATTAAAGTTTCTGAACTATTACACCTCAAAATTATTCAATATTGTTTATTTTATTAAAGGTTTACATTGACAGAATTAGTAAAAGAGTTACTATCAATTCCAGTGCTGCTATACTAACTGGGATAATTCAAATGGGTTTTATTTTTTAATATCTTCCAATTGCAAAAGTTTTTCAAAGCTGCTTTAGAAATAATATGAAGACACATTGTACACATTTAAATACTGAGGATTTTGTGTTCTGTTGTGTCTACTCGCTTGACTTCCCAGTGTATTAGTTAATACCAGACAAAAAGAAGAGTCATGATAACTGTTGATGATTTTGTTTTATTAAAGAGCTAGTGGAGTTTTCACATCCTGGTTGCAGAATAGTATAGTATTGTGGCTGCCTTAGGTATAATAATAGTTGATAATATGTTATTAAGAAACTTATTAGAAACATTTAATATATATAAAAGCTTGAACTTTAATAAAATAATCTCCTCTCACTCCTGCATTTGTTTTGCAATAATTCCCATCTTTTCTATTCTTCATTACACTTTCATGTAAGATTTTTTTTCCCCACAAAATGCCTTGTAGACTTAGATGGTCCAAGACTATTCTTTGGGTCAAATCCATCCTCTAGAAAGAGGTGAAGATGTGAAAGGAAACAAAGAGATCACTGAAATATCTTCTTGGTTAAAGGTGACTGTTACCTGGAATTTGCTCATCTCTCACCCGTTCCCTTGTAAATGGATTATAAAAGAGTAAAAGATTACAGAGACCTCACAATTATTCTTCACTATAAAATGGTGTTAATTCTGAAGGTAGTCCTTAGCAAAACAGGAAATCTGTTGAAACTTAAGAAAAATATTTGATTTTGCCATATTCAATTTATTTGTCATTAATTCTTTTTCACTTCATTTATTAAGAAATTAATGAAATGCTTCTGAAAAAAAAAAAAAAAAAGAACAAATAGAAAAAAAAGGTTAAAAATCTTCAAGTTAAGTATTCTGATATCAGAGCTTACACAGAGGACATTTCTTAACAGAACAAATATCGGATCCACCAGATGAGTTATTGGGCTGTCAAGATAACACAGAATACACGAATAGGAAAGAGAAGATAAGGAGAATGACATTGGTCTGTAAGAAAATATCAAATTTCATATGAAACTAATTTAATCTGTATTTGATTTAAATCATATTCCTATATTAAGTTAATGCAGCTTCATCACACAATGAAATCTTTTTTCAAAAAGTTATATAGCATTAAGAATTCCACACAAAATCTGTATATTTTTATAATTTAAATAGCATGTTTTTCTTCTGAATATTTGAATTTTAATTATCACCAGCATAAATGTACATAAGCAGGTATCATTTATCCAGTACCTTTGGATGATGTATGTGTGATAATGTAGTTTGTCAGTTTATTATCACTTAGTATGATTATGTTGTTCTTCGTCTTTAAAATGTTGTAAGAACATGCTGCCATTAAAATTTCCATGTCTGTCTAGTTATTATTGTGAAAAAATAATAAAGCACACTGTGAGTTACTTGCATTGCCTATGCATTGTTTAGGATTTGTTGATAAAAAAAAAACTAAAATTTTTTGAGCATGATCCCATAAATGAAACATAACATTTCATTCCTGCTAGTTCTATTAACATGTTCTGTTCTATATTTGCCAGTATTTGCCAGCCTTCCTCAAAGGTCTCTCTCTGTGCTTTGACATGCAATTTCCACAGATTTGGTAAACTGCTGCTGTATGTAATGACATCCACAGGTGTACCTTATGCTTTCAGACCCAAGGACAGTGTCACCCATTCTGCTGTCCCATATGTCTGGTGTCTTCTGGAAAGTGCATCAAGACTCTTCAATTCATTTGCTAAAACTACTTTTTTTCCTTGCAGAAAGGAGATGGAAAAAGCATATTAGTAAATTTCAACAGGAGAAAAAGAAGTCTTTTGTTACTGTTGAAGGTTTGTTGCAGTTATGGTTTGTTTCCAGCAGATATATAGGTATTTTACTCCTTAAAGGCTTATATTAACTGTCCCTCAAATTGCAGTTGTTGCCATATACCTTCCGTGGCTTTAGTTTATGTAGAACATAAATGAGCTAAATGAGCTCAGGAAATGAGCATTTAACTGGCCTAAGAATATGCCCTGCTTCTTGAGTGGGTTTTGCATTCTCAGCATGTTCACTGTGCTGTGTCCTGGGTTTGCCTGGGATAGGTTAATGTTCACAAACAGCTGGGAGGGGACACAGCTGAAATAAAAAATGAAACCAGTCATTGGGCTATTTGATACTGTACTGATATCATGGCCTCTGTATATGGGGAGAGGTGGCCCATGGAAAGGGCATTGTGATTTCAGTGTGCGGCTACACAGGGAAGGTAGAGTCCTGGTGCCTGTATAACTTGTGGTTTTTATCACTCGTTTTATATATGATTTCATTATTTACTATTGTTTTGTCCCTGTGTTATTCTGTTATTCTGTTATTCTGTTATTCTGTCCTTAACCAACAGAATTTCACCTTGTTCCCTCAATTCTCCTTTCCAACCCACTGGGTGAATGGAGGGTGTGGAAGAGCAATGGGCAAACAGCTGCATGGTGTTTAGTTGCCAGCTGAGGTTAAACCACGATAGCTGTCATGGATGCATTTGTTGTGAGTGCCTGAAGTTAGCAGTTTAATGCCTTTCAAGGACAACTCAGACACATGTCCAAAACATCCACTCCTCTGTCTGTGTCCTTGAAGACAGAGAGGTGGAGGAAGTCAGCCTGAAACTGAAAGAAGCATCAGCAGAACAGACTCTGGGCTCTGGGCTTAAGCCATCCAACAGAGAGCAAGGTTACTAAATTCTCTGCAAGGCAAATGGTAAGCAAATTTGAAATTCTGCAAGTACTGCCATACTCTACCTGCCTTACTCAGTGAGACTGCAAAAAGAAGACAAGATTTTGAAGGAATGTAGCCTCAGCACTGTCCTTTTTCGAGCTAAAACCTAATGAAGGAAGATGAGATTAAGTTTCCCTAGGGTGGCAAACCAAGTTCAGCAAAAATGTGTAAATTAGCTCAGTGGTTCTCTTCTTCCTGTGCAGTAAGATGACTCCAGTTTTTCTCAAAAGCTAACAGATCAGCACCCATGATTAAATGCCCATCTCACCACATCAAACAGATGGGGAGAAGAGAAGGAGTCTGGATAAAACCAAAATGAACATTAGACCTGATAAATAAAGTGGGCTTTGGCTATCTGAAAGTTAGGTAGGAGCACCTCTAAAACACCTTTTGCTGGGCCAAAATGAGAAAGCTCCGTTCTGAAAATGTACTTGAATGGTTTCAAGCACTGTAAGTCTCCACAGAAGCTGAACTGCTGCCAGTGTGCTGTAGTCCCTCTACTGAGACAGACTCTCATTCCTGTACTACCTATAGCACCTCCTTTTGTCCCCCTAGCATATTAAACAGTGATAGACTGCAAATGATAAAAAGTGACATTTATTCCAGTATGAATGGCCAGCTAACAATTGCATGCCATTTAAGTTTCAAGAAACATCTGACCCTAATTAGCCACCTGCTTGTAAGTAATGTTTTGGTATCAAAAACTGCCTCTGAAAACATTTTACTTGGGGGAAAGGACCAAGTAGGGAAAGGACCAAGTAGTCAAGATTTGTGAACTGCAAGAAACTAACTTGCACAGATGGGCAAACAACTAAGCAGCTCTTGAAGCAACCCATCACAGCCTGTAGTTTACTGCATCCCACTAGAATTGAGCACAAGTACTGAAAGTGTTCAGAAAGGCTGTCCAAAACCTCAAAGAGATAAATATGCAAGTCACTAAAAAATATCACTAATTTTTTTTCTGGACTTCTCAAGGTAAAGGAACACTTCTTGCTATCTTGGCATATGCTCACCCATATACTCAAAACTGTTTCTGGATTAATTCAACCAGAAGATGCCTCCTCTTCTCTGATGGGGATACCTGTTCTGGTACTGACCTGTGCAACTCATTTTAAATTGCCTTTTGGATATCCTGGAGAAATGTATTAGTGTGCCCTCTTCTGCATGTGTCCTCCAAAACTCCCCCTACAAGCATGACCACAATGGTGGGAATGCAAGGCCTCAACTATAGTGAGAAGCTTTGAAATCTGCACTCCAACAAGGTCATGCAGATAGAAATGTGCATCTGAAGCAGACAGTGCTGGTGCAAAGCTTTACAAAGGTGACAGAAGGTGACAGAATTAAAATCCAGACAGTCTGTTTATTTGGAGATGAAATACAAAAGGAATCTGCTGCTATTTCTTTGTCCACCTGACAAGCTACCTGCCTACATGGTCAGAGATTCTGTCAAATGCCTTAGTTCATAATTTTCTTGAGGTAATATGGAGTTTCATGCAGATTTAATCTCTCCTCACCTGTACATTCCCACTCTAAAAAGATTACTCAATATATCCAGTAAGTAAACCTTTTCCTTTCCCCAGCTGTGCCTTCAGAATATTAATGTTCTTACCTCCCTGGAAACCCTGAAGACTCTTTGGCAGATAAGGTTTTATACATGTGGATTATTAGTAGTATCGTATTAACAGTAGTGTCCAATGTGTGTATCTTGGGCTATGCTACTGTGTTCATAAGCACCGTGATGGTCTCTGCTTTTCTAAACCAGTAAGCTGAGATAGTTTCGGACATATTATGAAGAGACACCTGCTGCTGTTTCTGTCAAAGCAGCTACAGCCCATTCTAAGTGTTTACTCAGGCTGTAGGGGGATGAATGACACCTGATCCAGCATCACTTAGTTAGAATGGCACAAAGAGGCTTTATCTTGTTCACCATAAAGCTCTCTGCCAGAAGTTAACTTATAGTAGGGGGAAAAAATAATTTGGTCAGTATGACCCAGCAGGGGTGACACTGGAGCAGAACTTTGTGTAATGTATTGAAGTAAACACATTCCATGCAACTATTTCATATTCCTTCAAAAACTGCTCTTCTGGTAAGGCATTGTAAATCCCAAAACTGGATTTATTTTACTACTGAAACACAATAAAGTTCATGTCTTATACACATGAATATGTGATGCAAGCATACAAAAGGTTAACGAATGCAGTCTATTACTGACCACTGACTGACCTGAGGCCGTGAATTTACTCATTCACACTGGGATGGCAACAGCTTTGATATTTTTCCTGTGTTGGGACAACTACATCAGAAATTATGAAAGGAGAAAAAGCTGTGTTCAGCACAAAATTATTACTGTAGTGGAAATAATCATCTCTGATTTAATAAAAGCTTTCTCAAAAAACCTGCAAACAGCTCACTTGTCAAGAAGCCTCATGTTCTCTTCTGGGGTTCAACCTTCCAAGATACTTGTGTGACAGCACATACCTCTGCTTGTCTGAGTGTGCTTGCAACATTCAAACTGCATAGCATTTCACAGAATCAGAAAATGGTTTGGGTTGAGAGGGATCTTCAACAAAGGGTGCTCTAAACAAGATGAATGCCCATATTTCACATTTCTCTAAATAGGAACTGAGCACATGGTGGAATATGTCTATGGTGGAGCCAGTTACCTGAAAACAGAAGGTGTTAGTTAGCAGATGTCATTTTTTGAGTAAAGATTTATCACTCGAAACTACTCGTGACTCATGCTGAGATTACATTTTATATTAGAACAATCAATTAAACCCCCTGTTTGTGTCATCATTAAGACACTCTGCACTGCAGAAATACATAGCTGTAACTTAAAATCCCAGCACTGATGAATGTCCTCCTTACTATCAGATGGGTCTCCCTGCCACTGCGCTAGAGAACATTTACTGTCACAGGTAAGTGACCTTACGAAACAATCAGCGTTGTGAGAAAACTTTTTCCCTGAGTTTCCCTCTCTCCTCTACCCTCCTTGACCTTGTCTGATGGGAAGATGGAACATGGTAAGGGAAGGAAATTGTACAGCTGGAAGTTCCCTAGGAAACTTTAGAATAGTTCTCCAGTGGAAGAAAAACATCCATGGAAGTTATAAAATCACTTCTAAAACTAATATGTCTGTATTGCAGGAAGTATGTAGTTTGTAAATAGGATTTGAATATATGTAGGCAGTACAGTAACACAAATTCAAGTTCTGGCAAATGAAGACTGCCTGTTACTGTATATACACTCTTAAGGAGAAATTAAAAATCACAGACAAGAAAATGGGAAAAAAGAAGTCATACTGCCAAAAGTGGTTTATTAAAATATAAATGTATTTATTTTGCCAAAATTCTATCTAAATGCAAAAGCTGAGTATAATGTTAGCTATGGTGCTGCTGTTCTACCTATACAATCAGCCTCAATGTCTCTGAAGATTTAAAGAATAGTATAGCAATTATATGGTTGCACCTTAATGACAGCTTTAAAATGAAGGGAAAAAATTAACTTCTGAATGCCTCACAAAAACAAGCAATTGGTTTAAATCCATCTTCCTGAAAGCAATCTGTAGAGTCTTCAGTTTTGAAACAGACAGATGAATCTTACGCAATTTGTCTGGTTTCTAATTATTAAGATAATTCATAGTAAAATGCTGGAGGGGGGAGAACTGGGTGCTAGGGAAAGATGTTTTGGCACATATCACCAAAAAAATGGATTGAGATCAGATGAAAAAGAACAGAATGGCTATTAAAATTCTGCCTAGTCTTCACTGAGGCGGTTGCTATAAACCTTGAGTATAGATAATGAGTTTGTCTAAAAGCAGATGTCATACAAATGGAAGAAAGCAGGAACTTCATCCAATTAGATAAGAGAATTGGCAATCAGCCTCCAATAAAATGAAAAGCTCTTCCAACTTTAGGGATGAGAGCTAATTATAACTCTTATTTTTGTGTGTGTGTGATGATGCTAAATTATTAAGAAATATTGTCCTGTCAAAACTCTATGTCATATGCACTGAATTTATTACAGATAAAGTATTTGCCAGAGCGAGGACTGGAAAATTATTAGCCTTGATAACAAGAAGTCATTCTGCCATAAAACTGTAGGGTGTAAATGGCTTCCCTCAGTTTCTCCCAAAATTTGGGCAATGGTATGGAATGGGAAGAATTTGTATTTCTTCTTTTTGGTAGAGGGGATGCAAGGAAGACATACAGACATAGATAGTTGTGTGCCTGTTCAAGAAAAGTAATCCAAGAGATACTTACTGTTGAAATTAACACAAAACCTGGGGGAATTTATTTGTTTTCTTTCTTTTTAATGCACAATAAGACAAAGAACTGGAACAAAGCTAGACATGAATGGGCAGAAAGGTTCTCACTGTTGCTTGGTAACAATAAATACTCATCCAGGGAGTTGACTAAACTACGGAGGAAGCAAGGAAACAACATTCCTTCTCCTCTTCATCCTTTGTCACTCTCAAGGGTGTCTCAAAACACTATGTTACAACTCTCAAAACACTATGTTATAGCTACTTAAGGTATGTGACTCCCTGCATCCATGGCCCAGACAGATGCCTTGGCTCTGTGGCCTAGTAGGTCCCCCAGACAACTCCAGGCAACACTGTCCATCATGTCAGGCAATTTTCATGAAACACATTTCACATAAGGAGAAAAAAGTGTGAGCATGTGCTCGATCTGTGAAAGTGCATTCTGAGGGTAGCAGAGAGGGGAAGTAAAAACAGTTAATGTATTAATAGAATATTAGAAAACAAATTCAAACTCCAGACTCTGCTATTTCACTTTGCTCTTGTCACCTTTTGAGTAAGTGTTTATGGCCACTGCCAAACAATGTCATTCCTTATAGCCCAACTCTTTGGTTCTGTACAAACTGACAACCTGTGCAGACCATCATTATGAGAATGAAATGTCACTTGGTTTTCTTTTCAGGACAAGCTAGAACCACTGAAACAGCCTGAAAGAAACAAGAAAAAAAATGACAAAAAAATCCAAGAGCAGACAGAGCATACCAGAAGGTTGTCTGCTAATGGGACAGCTGTAAACAAGAATGAGAGACTCCAATATGGCATTAAAATGGTCAGTGGGTAGAGTTCAGAAGAATGCTGTGTTTGAATCTACCCAAGCCATACTTCCAAACTAATATATTTTAATTCAATTATCCTAGAAGCAAATAAACAAATTAACTTAGATTCATATCACCAATAAGACAACAGAGCCAGTGACAACTCAGGAGACTTACAGCAATCTTTTCAACTTTGAATGAAGACCACCAGTGTAGCTCCAAAAACTAACAAAGGCAAGAGAGGGGTTTAAGGCTTATAAACACAGTGTGTCAATTTAGAAACGCTAAATAAAACCAGTGGTGCCTTATTAAACTAAAAGCAAATCACCAAGTAATTGTCTTTCAGGGGTCAGCTGAACCACCATATTGTACTTGCATGGAAAATTACACAGCAGCTCCTTCTGAACCAAGACACATGAATCCCTTTTGCTTAGTGAATGCAGAAGCCAAACTCTTCTATTGTGAGGTTTTCAACAGACACGCAAATAACTGACAGCATGGAGGCGGAGGGGTGTTTCTGACCCACTTTCTGTATTACAGCAGTGTTTGGGTGATGGTGGTATGAATGTTCACAGAAGAACCTCTATTATTTAATTTTCCTCTCCTGCTTACCCACCATCACTTTGTTCAAAAAATCCACACATGCTATCATGGACTCAGTAATAAGATTAATTGAGCTTAATGATTGCTGCTGACTTCTTATATGCATTCAACAGGTGATGTCCTCACCATAAAGCCCCTTTACATAATACTAGAGGGAAATTTGTCTTTTAGTTTGGTTTTCTCATTTCACATCCATTTTGAAAGTAGAGTTTTCATTTCTTCTTGATGTCTTTGCCCTAAACTTGTTAACATGCCCTGAGAAATTTTGAAGGTCAGACCTTCTTTATCTGGCAGAACCTAAATGATGTTTTTCTAGCCTCTCCACCAAGAAGTTTCTTGCTACTTCTCATGCCACTGTTCTGGGAGAAGATGCAATCGCTTATTTTTGTAGAACAACAAATTCCTGCAGAGGCAGGTAATTAGACTACTGAGCAAGGGGATAAATGACAGAAAAAGATTCCACAAACACAGGTGGCAGGGAAAAATGGGAGTTTATGTGTGCAGGTGCATAAGGACAGTGTCCTCAACAGGGACCCGGGCAAGAGATGTGACAGATGAGCTGGGATGAAAATATTGAAAATCTGAATAAGAGAGCCAAAATCCAAAGGATGAACATGAAATTAAAATGACAAGTTCTTCCCATGGCAAGGGCTGAAATAACTTTCAAGTCTCAACACCCACAATAATAATTTTCTCTTTAAAAAGCCCTCACTGTTAGCTATGTTTCAATCTTGTTTTCAACAGATATTCAATTATTATGAACCCTCTCTTGTCTGCTTTGATGTATCATAAGCCATCACTAACTCGACAGCTCTCTAGCAGAATTCTAAACCTCTTGAAAAATACAAAAACAACTTTGCTTTTAATACTTCACCTATTTCCAGCTTCTAAACCAAAATCTAATTCAGGGGCTTGAAAAGAGAAGAATCAGAAATTAATGCTCACCAATGTCCTGATGAAGAAAAATGAAACAAAAATGTTACACTGTTAAAAGCAATGGAATAAAGGGGAAAGGAAAAGTAGCACCAGTTCTGTGTAGGCTGCATGGTGGTGTATACCAGAGCAGTGGTAAACAACCCATGAGAAGAATGCAAATAATTCTGCTGTGCAGAGACTGGGATTAGACCAGGTGACTCCCAGCATGGGTGCACAGGTGTAGGTGGTACTGTGCATCCAAAACTAAGCAGAGGAAGGAGGTGAACCAGCAAAAACTTCTAGAGAGATCCTATCAGACAGTAAAGCAGCCAAAGACCTAAGGAGCTTCTCTCATTAGCCACAAGACCTCTTCCCAACTCACTGTCTCTAACTTTCTTTGGCTAATGAATGTTGTTCAAAGTACAGGTGCACATATTTTAGGGTTAAAAGAGACTGGTCACTCTTACACTAGTCAGTTATACTCAGAAGACAAAAAGACTAAGACTGGAGAGAGGAAAACCTGAAGAAAAGATGCAATGTAGTTGTTAGTTTTCTATCAACAGAAAAAAAAAAAAATTTGCTTTCCTCCCCAGAAGGTTTTCTTCCTTTCTTTGCCACTGGGGAAAAAGATTTAATGGAACATTTACATTAGAAAACAAACTCATCTTGGTTTGAATAAAACAAATTTTACTTTCTCAGAATATACATATTTTCTGCAAACATTTTGCATCATTTGAAAATACAATTTTGGTAAGAAGAAGTGGTGGCTAGAACTTTTGACCATTTCTGGTTATTTCTTATTCATGAGAATTGTGGCACTTCCCTGGAAAGTGTTATCTAGTATGATAACTTCAGGACTGTTACATTCACTCAGGTGACAGAAGCATAATTCCCTTTGCTCCCAGAGACCTCCCTCTTGACTTTGAGCTATTAACATTGTGCTCCTCAAATCCAGCTATAAAAATGTGTATTATAGCAACCTGTACCTTACAAAAGCACCATAAGCATAAAATCACTTGTTGTTGTGAAGCCATTGCATACTGCGGAGAAGGTATAGAATATATATCTCATGTGGATCGGTCTTTAGAAAAATGATGCAGAGGATGATGGACTTGACTGAACTATGATGCACAACTGAGCATGTGTTATGTGTTATGGTGTTATTTCCTGAACAACCAAAGCCTTATGACACTTGTACACTTGCAAATAACACCACAAAATCTCTAATATATTACAGATAGGCAGGACTTCTGTATTATATCTCAGCCAGAAGATGAGAATCACTTTGCCACTCAATGGACTAAAAACATGCAGTCAGTCAAACAGACCAAAAGTAAAGGCAGTCAGTACCACGGAGTCAAGACCTACAGAATAAACACCATTATTATGAAAGCACTTTAATTTTATCTTCAGTGGAAAAGCTAGGCTCAGCCTTGCTTTGCTAATAGTTCATGAAGAGTTTGCTGCCTGATGCAATATGCCTGTGATTTTGCTTCCATGATGAGTATTTGTAGCTGCCCTCCTGCAACTCAGGGGATGTTTTCTGAATGCAGCCTTAGCTAAAATATTTTCCTGACATAAAATTATCTAATTTACTTGTTCGCCTTGCTTAATTCAAGGCTGTCTGTTTGCTTTTCTCTGAAAGATCCAGCCTTTCACACACTGGAGCTGAGCTGGACATGGTGAGGCTGGTAGTATCCCGGTGCAGACACATGCTAACAGGAAATGGCTGAGACCCTAGGGCCCTCTTCCTCCTTTGCAGATTATCAGCAGTACCTGGTATCAAAGCTTTTGGGAAAGGGGAAAAAGAGAAAAACTGAGAAAAGTGAACCAGATGATTAAGGAGTAAAGAATGGAAGATGAAACTAAAAATAATCACCTCCACAGATGTAAAGGAAATTGGTTTGACAGGAGGCTGCTTCTTTTGTCAAGACTGGTTTGTTATGCAAGGGATGATACAAATACCAGGTCTTCTTATCTTGGTTATCAGTTTAACTGACAAAAAGGAGCAAGGGTTAACACCACTGGAGCCACAGCCAGTCTTAAGATTTGTTTGTTTTCATGGATGTGTATGTTTTAAGAGCCAGCCCAGGGATCATAGCTGGCAGGAAATTGTGGTGCAAGCTCAGTTACGTAATTTCACAAAAATCTTAAGAGTACTGACTCATTATTAAATGCAACAATTAAGCCCCTGCCTGCTGCTGATTTTGTCCCCCTGGCTCCTGCTTCAGCCATCATGAAGAGAATCATGGTGACTTTCCTGCAAAACAGAAAACGTAATGTTCAGAAATTCTTCTACACACACCAGACAGCCTTGTACCTGATTTGCTTTTCAAGTTCTCAAGATAGAACACCCAAAACATGCAGAGCCTTCTGGATAGAATAAAATGCAAAATTAAAATTAACAAAATTGTTTTATTTTTCCCCTGATTCCTTCCTGATGCTGAGTCTTCAATAGCATTTACTCCTCTATGTACAAAGGTAAGAAGTAGGAAAGAAGAGGGTTTAAAGAACACCACCTTAACATCTCCTCTCTGACGGAAGAGAGGTCACTGTAAAGCCAGGAAAAGAGAAAAAATGAGCAGCTTCCCTGACAATTAACCCACAGGAATGCAGGTGAGCCTGTATGTTCCTCATTGATGTGCTTTCTGGTATGCCTGCAAGCTTTTAGAAATCCTGGTGGTCACAGCTGCCAATATCTGCTGGTGAGGAGGTAAGCAAATTACCATCTGTCCAACTTAAAGAAATAAAGGCTAGGACTTTGAAAAACTCAAGAGATGTACTCAATACACACACTCAATATGCACACACAGAGTGTGTGGGAGCGAGCACTCAGTGATGATGTAGGTGCAAGGGAAAACAACTCTTCTTAGTCTTCTCTTCATCAGACTTTCCTGAAACATTCATTTTTAGACCAAGTATGCTACATTAAACTGTGGTTAGATCAAAACAGGACACTCTCAGTCTATCCTCTGTTCCTCTTTTTTAGAGAAAATGTTCATCATCACAAAGACAGCAAAGCAGAAGTCATATCTCCTTAGTGGGCAACCAAAGCCATCTCTGTATCAAACACCAAAGTATATGATAGAAAAATAAGCCAGCAGAATATAAGATAAATCGGTGGCAAGCCCCTGCTGAAAAGCAGGTGGCAGCTTTGTACTTCAGGTTGAAAATATGCACTGGGTCAAAATACTGTGGACTTCTTTTGTAAACTAGCTTAGAAATAACTATAATAATATAATAACATAATAATCCATTTCAGTGCAGGAAGACCTTCAGTGCCCTACAGCAGACTCACTTGCCATGAACTTCTTGGGCCACAGGATGCCACTGTTGCATTTCTTTTTTAGGAGGTCAAAAGAAACTGACAAATAGTTTGCATGAACTGGATACCTAGTTTAATGCCTCTTTTCCCTTCTTAACCCATACAATTGCCAAAACTACAGACCCAGACAGACCAGCCAGATGTAAAAAAACCTCAGAGATGCAGAGGATTGTGTGTTTTGGTCAAGAACAAAATGTTTGGAAACCTTTTTAAGTCTAGATCAATGAACCCAGCATCTCTGTGTGTTCATAAATTTTCTATGTACAAGAAATCTTTCCAGTGACTGCCAGGAGTGTAGACTCCAAACCTGATAGTCTTGACTTCAAAACAAATGTCCCCTGTTACTGGATTTTATCTACATACACATGAGAAAAGAAAAACACTAGATGGGAGAGTAGATTAAATGAGAAAAGGCAGACTGCTCAAAATTCCTACCTCTTGTAAAAGAGGCAGGAGTTCTTACCAAGTCAATAAAACTTCATAAACATTTTACTAATATAAAATGGAATGTAATGTATTCATGTAAAGAGACAGGGAAGTTGTGTGTGCTCCCACATAGCTTCTCTCTCTGCAATTTTGTGCAGTTTGCAAGATGGCACCCAGAATCATAAACTCAGGACTACGGAAACCTCTGAGTCGATCAAGACAAAGGCAACTCACAAAGGTCCACCTTTCACACCACAAGTGTGAATTTTAGAGCAGTCAAGACTGCAAAGATCTGCACAAGGTCTACATGTCCTCTGAAAGCATAATTCACTCCTGAAATACTTTTACATATAAGTGGTACATTATTATAGAAAACTAAGTATAGGATTGCAGGTAGTCCCCAAGATCTACCCAGACAAGTGTTCCCCCAAGTCCATCACAATATAGATGGAACTTTTAAGAAAGGATTGTTAAGAAATGAAGGACAAATTTTGATGCTAACAGTTTTTCAGATTTCAAAAGCTGTTTTGGTCTTGCTCTTCATTTTAGGAGGGGAAAAATGGCTTCAGCCTACTACAATTCAGCTTAAGAAGAGGGAAAAAGAAAATTAATTGTAAGGTTTCAGATACAGTTTGAGTGGTCAGCCACAGCAGAACTTGAGGAAAGACAGCCTTAGAATGACCGCTGTGGTGATGCAAAGCATTACTGAGGCAAGTATTACAGGTCCATACTTGAAGCTCATATAAATATGAAGGGGCCCACAGATAAGAGTCTTTCAGGATTCAAGGCTTCAGTAGAAACATTCTCACTGCCTTCAGTCTGTCTTGGATGCGTCCCAGAAGTCAGCTATTTTCAAGCTAGAGTCTAGATTTAGTGTGACACAATCCCACTTTTCAGAAAAATGTGTTGCAAGAAATCAGAAATAGGCACTTGCTTAGAAGATACTGGGAAGGACTCAGCCTTGGAAAAGAAACAACTACCAGCCAAACAATTCACATGTTACCAAAGACAGCAATAAAAGAAGCCTAGGGACAGTTTCCATTGCTTTTAGAAATAAGCATTTTCAATAGCACACATCAAGGACAATATTACTCTTAAATCAGTCATGATTGTTCACTTTTTTTTTTGCCTTCAACACAAATTATTTGCTTGTTGTCTATAACAACAAACAACAGATTTCATGCAAAAGCAACACCAAAATGCTAAAAAAAAAAAAAGTTCTAAAGCTAATTTCAGTCCTGCAGATCTCAGAAGGCTAGGGTTCCCATCAGAAGGAACAGACTCCTGCCTGGCTAGAGAAATATGTCCCTGGAGGTTTATTTATGACACCTTCTACCCTATACATAGAGTGGAGGTTAGTTTGGGGGTTTTTGTTACACTGGAGCAATCATCCAGGACTATGTTGATCCAAGACACAGAGGTGACCTCTGAAGTAAATTACCAGAAAAACAAACAAATAAAAAACCCCAGGTTCATACTTCATTTTCTGATATTCTGCAAATCAGTCCCTCTGGACTTCAGTAGTTAGCTGAAATTCAGTCCCCAAAATTGTTTCTACTAAAAGTAGAAATTGATGACATAATCAGGTGTATCTTTAATGCAAACCCATCTGCTTACATACAGCACAGCATCCTTTTACCTGCAACAAGGGAATAACCAAGGTTGAGATATTTTCTCTTGATGGTTCTCATCCAAATTCATCCAGTACCATGTGCAATGACTTCATGAGCTCCTTCTACTTTTGTGTCCTTACGGACACATTCCTACTGCCTACCTCTGGCCATTTTTCCATAACTGGCACAATTTTCTGTATCTTGTTTCCCTGTTTCTTATGTCGTAGATAAGCAACTCCAGCAATCACTGCCTCAATACCTTGTATTTGCTTTATGAGTTCCCACAGAAAATCCCTTTGGTCACATAGTTAAGTTTTTAATGTACCTCTCTCCATGTAATTCTGGTTCAGTTGTGACCCTGTTATTTCAACTACCTGGTTTCATAATGAGTTTAACCACTTTTTGAACACTTACTTTGTCCATCAGCTTCACTGAAGTTTACTCGGTCCATAATCATATCCCTTCAGTTCTACCTGGTCTTCCATCAAACCAAAATGGACACACACTTTCAGCCCAGAAAGAGAAGTGCTTTAACAAAACTAATATTTCAGCCCCCTTCCCCACCCCAAGTCTGTTTCCAGCCATGTCTCCTTGTGAGTTTTTTACTGTGTGAAATTCACCTACATGAAGGGAGATGTCATTCCTCATGCCCCATCAAGAGCAGACATCCTCTTCTAGATGCAAGTGATTTAAGTAAAGAATGTATGTTTATCATCTAGACAGGAGAACAGAATTCATGCAGGCACCCTAATCTTCAGGGTTAAATCTGCCAAACTACCTTTAAATAGAAAAAAACAGAAAACCATTAAAATTACAAACAGAAACACTCCTGCTGTTAAGACTGCATTTGCTAGCAGGATGACATCCCCAAACTGAGAAGGCATAGCAACTAACTGATGGGTAGTAGTGTTTCAAACTGCAACTTCACATTAAGGCTTCGGTTACATTCACCACTTGCTGCAGCCAAGAGAAGTAGCCTTCTCCCCTCATTCCTCCCCTAGTTTCTTCCCTGTGGGACAAATGCTTCTGCCAAGTCCTTGCTCCAGCACACATTTGATTGCACCACAAAGCCTAACCCACAGCAGAAAGTAAATTGGGTTTGGCTGGAAAGTAACCTGAATTGTCTTATTATGTGATCAAGTAAGCACTAGGGTTGGTGTAAGAGAGCAGAGAAACTGTACAGCTGAAGGCAGGAACAGCAGAAGTCTAGGTGAGTTGAGAATGGTAAACAGCAAAAGAACCTGTTAACACAGCTCAGCTGGAGCATGGGTGAGTTTCAGCACTGTCCAGTAATTTACAAAGCACATCCTGAGTATTCAGTTCCTTTAGCCATTTCCTCATTTCAAGGAAAGCAGTTCCTCTGATATCTGCAGGTTACTTAAAAAGGATTTTGGATTTATCCCTACCATGGGACTGCACTAATAGTTACTGATCTTAAACCCAGATTCAAGAAGCACTGATACCCCAAGTGTGCTGCTGTGTAAGCCCTGGGAAAGAAAGGCATTTTCTGGTCCTAGCTCTCATGCAGGGTAGTGTCACAGCCTAGGGAAGCTTTCCAAGTCTCAAGATTAGCGAGACATAGCACCATGTTAACAACACTGCCCTGTTTCTCAGGCATGGACTGATTTTTGTGTACAGGATTGCACAATGAACAAGTTGATTGCTGGAATAACAGTTCATGGGTCTGCCCCAGGTTTGTGATAAAACCAGATATATCCCCAACAGAAACCATGCAGAGGGGACTAGTGCATTGTTCCTCTGTAAGAGAAACATCACAGGTTGGCAGTGAGGAGACAAAGCACCTGGAGATCCACCACTGTGAGGGCTTTCACTGAGCAGACTGCATGCATTCAAATGGTCAGCTGTCTAAAACACTGGTTTACACCAGAGAAGAATTTAGTTGGCTACCTCCCTTTTCAATCTGTCTAGCACAACACGGCTTGTTAACACCCACTTGTTCCTTGGGGACAGAAGTTTCTCCCATTTTCTTTCACGTTCTACTGTCTGTACAACTCCCACTGCAAGTCTTCCTGCCCTGAGCACTTTGAGTCAATGAAGCTAGCTTTAAAAAAACCCAGGCAACCGTCGGGACCTTTGAACTTCAGTTTTATTAAGTTTTCTATCCTCTTAGGGCCCAGCTTACCAGATTGTTCTTCAACACCATGGTGCACAGGGATCTCACTTTAAACTAAACAAAAGCCTAGGTTGTCCCGCGCTGCCAGACGCCAGCTCCCGCCACGGCCAGGAGGGACGGGCGGGAGGCGGTACCTCTCCTTCCACCTGCAGCGGTTGTTCCCAGGAAGGAGAGAGATCCCGCCGGCTCGNCTCCTCAGGTGAGGCAGTGGAGAGGGGCCGCTGGCCTTCGCCCTTAGTGTGCTGAGGGACGGGATGTCCTCGAGGAGTCGGTGGAGGGGAGGCGTGGGGCCGTTATGCTACCCGGCGGGCGGATAGCGAAGGGCGCAGCTCCTTTCCCGGCGGAACGTGGGGAGGTGCCCTGTGTGCACCGACTACGGAGTAGCGTCCGCGGCCCCCGCTTCGAGGCCTAAAGGTGCGGCCCCGCCGGCAGCGTAACTCCCGGGGCAATAGGGTTTCGCCTTGTCATTGTGGCACTGAGGCGACGGAACCGACAACAGAAACCGCCTATGGGGAAAGGTGCAGGGCTGCATCTTGTGGAATTGCTTCTCTCTGGAGCAGAGTAGCAGAGCTCCCCCTTTCTTTGTTAGAGATAAAAAAAAAAGGAGAAAAATTAATGTGTTTCTTTAGTGACACCCTAAGGAGACAGAATGGAAGCCATTAAGCAAGTTTTCAGATTGATCAGTCGAAATTAAGCCTACTGCAGACACTTCTGCAGTACTGCTGAAGTGCTGGGATGAAGGCTAATGAGAAAAAAGATTGCTGAGATGCTTAAACTCTGCGTTTCTGTATTTTAGAGGTTTGGGCTTAAATGACTGCACTTGAAACTGTAAAGACAATTTCAGGAAATAACATCCTGTAATATTTAATATCAAATTATCAAGGATAATTGACAAATTTTTTGGCCCAGCACAGCTTTGATCATACCTAATGTTTATCCAAATCACAGGTGACATTTGGTGTTGCATCTGGTTGTACCAGTGGGTGACCTCCTTTTAGCAACTTAGAGGACAAAGGTCAGAGCTGGCGCTTTCAGGCTTGCCCTACCCTAAGTGGCAGTTGTATGCACACTCGTGTGGTGCAATGGTGTTTGCTGGTCTTGATACTTCATGTAAGAGACAACATTAGGGAAGCCAAACTTCCTGTTTGTTCTTGCCCTTGCAGCAAACTTAGGAGAGTCAGTGCAGACCTAGTAAATAAGCTAAGCAAAGTAAATGTTGATTACAGAACCATTACAATTACTTGATGAATACGAAAATGTAGAGAAAAACTTCCTCCTTTAATGAAGGCGCTTTAGTTGTAGTTTAAAGGGTTTTACTACCTTTTCTTTTTAAGGAAATCTGTACTAAATCTTGAATCAGCATGAAATGCGTGTGACTCCTGGTTAATGAATAAGTTTAAGTACAGCTATAAAATGAACAGGTTTTATTTCTCTGGCTCAGGATGTTATTTTGGAAAGAAAGGATACATGTAAGAAACAAGATGTCTTATGCTGGGAAACGATACCAATATAAGCATTACAGACACCATGAGAACTACAGATCTGAGAGATATGAGGAAGACAGAAGAGTGAGAAAAGCACACCTGTATGAAGCAAAGCATGTCTTTATCACCTTAAAGAAACATACCACAGCAGGTCTATAACATCTGTTATCTTTTTCTGCTTTCAAATACTGTCAAAATAGTAAAGAAAGCATTTACTCAAACTTGAAATCATGAAGCATAAGCATGCCACATTTAGAATCAGGAGCTATTTTACACATTGAAATTGAACTTTTTAATTTGTATTGAGCTCCAGAGGGGGCAGAAAGATAGGCAGCATAACACAGGCAGAGATGTGAATTTCTTAGGTTTATCAGGATCAAGCTGTCTTGAAGGGTCTAGAGAACACGTCTTACGAGGACTGGCTGAGGGAACTGGGGTTGTTAAGTCTAGAGAAAAGGAGTCTCAGGAGAGACATTATTGCTCTCTACAACTACCTAAAAGAAGGTTGTAGCAAGACAGAGGTTAGTCTTTTCTTCCAAATAACAAGTTGTAGGAAAAGAGGAAATGGCCTCAAGTTGCACCAGGAGAGATTTAGGTTGGACATTAGGAAAAATTTCTCCACTGAAAGGATTGTTAAGCATTGGAACAAGCTGCCCAGGGGATTGGGCAGTAAATGATTCTGTGATTCTACATTGAGACACAAGTAGGTGAAGTGTGACCACATGTTTTAACACAGTTACTGAAGAGGCTGGTCAGTAGGTGACAGCAAGCCATGACTTGCCAAATNTAGCTTAGTTGTCTTTCTCTGGCCATGCTTCCATCACGCCAATATCTTTATTGTAGTGAGGGGTCAAGAACTGAACACAGCATTCAAGGGATGATCACCTCCACATTATTTCTGATACAGGCCTTGGCCTTCTGGGCACACTGCTGGCTCCTATTCAGCTGACTGTCAATCAGCAGCCCCAGGTCCCTCTCTGCTAGGCAGCTTTCCAGACACTCTTCCCCTAGCCTGTAACATTGCAGTGGGTTGTTGTGACCCAAATGCAGGACCNAGCATTGGAACAAGCTGCCCAGGGGATTGGGCAGTAAATGATTCTGTGATTCTACATTGAGACACAAGTAGGTGAAGTGTGACCACATGTTTTAACACAGTTACTGAAGAGGCTGGTCAGTAGGTGACAGCAAGCCATGACTTGCCAAATATGCATTGCTTAAATGAGAATGTTGCAACACAGGGACTTCCTCAACCCTCAGGTTGCTCTAGTTCAGCTGTGAATAGAATCACAGAATCATTTTGGTTGGAAAAGACCTTCAAGATCTTTGAGTCCAACCATTAATCTAACACTGCCAATCCTACCACTAAACCATGTCTCTAAGCATCACATCTACAAATCTTTTAAATACCTATAGGAAAGGTGACTCCACCACCTCCCTGGGCAGTCTGTTCCACTGCTTAACAATCCTTTTAGTGAAAAATTTTTTCCTAATGTCCAACCTAAACCTCCCCTGACACAAATCAAGGCTTTTATTTCTTGNATCCTCATACAATTGGCCTTGGCCCATCGATTCATCCTGTCCATGTCCCTCTAAAGAACCTTCCTATCCTCAAGCATATCTATGCTCCTGCCCATTTTCATATCATCCACAAACTTACCGAGGGTGCCCTTGTTTGCCCTTTCCAATCACATCTTGGGCTGCATCAAAAGAAGTGTGGCCAGCAGATTGAGAGAGGTGATTCTGCCACTCTACTCTGCTCTGGTGAGACCTCACCTGGAATACTGTGTCCAGCTCTGGCGCCCTCAGCACAGGAAGGACATGGACCTGATGGAGCAGGTTGAGAGGAGGGCCACAAGAATGATCTGGGGGCTGGAACATATCTGCAGCAACGATGGAACACCTCTCCTACAAGGACATGCTGAGGGAGCTGGGATTGTTCAGCCCTGAGAAGAGAAGGCTCCAGGGAGACCTTCCATTACCTGAAGGGAGCTTATAAAAAGACTAGAGAGGGACTGTTTACAAAGGCCTGTAGAGAAGGGACGAGAGGTAATGGCTCTAAATTAGAAAAGAGTGGATTTATATTAGATGTAAGGAAGAAGTTCTTTACCATGAGGGTGGTGGAACACTGAAACAGATTGCCCAGGGAGGTAGTTGAGGTGAAACAGATTGCTCAGGGAGGTAGTCCCCATCCCTGGAGACATTCAAGATGAGACTTGATGAGGCTCTGAGCAACCTGCTCTAGTTGAAGATGGCCCTGCTCTCAGCAGGGGTTTTGACTAGATGACCTCTGTAGGTTCCTTCCAACCCAGACATCCCTATGATTCTATGATTCTGTGATCCTCTCATTCAGATAATGGATGAAGATATTAAACAGAACAGGCCCCAATACTGAGCAGTGGGGGATATCACTTGTGACTGGCCACCAACTTTACTTTACTCACCACCACTTTTTGGGCCTGTTCTTATTCATATTAATCTAAACCAAAATTAATTTCAGTAGTTGTAGGTCAGGCTCTATCACCACAATAAGCAGATCAATGAATAGGTTTGAAGTGACAAATAAACTCTTAGGATATTACACTTCTCCTTCCAGCCTGGCCAGCCCCTAGCATATCAGATGGAGCTTAAGCTGTTTTCCTTTAAGGGCATGCTAGTGACTGCATTGTAGGAGAGAGGTGTTTAGCTCTAAACACCGGTGGCAAATTGACCATGGCAGTAAAGTGTTCATCACTCCTGTTTAGTCTCTGGGGGCTTGATTGTAGGAATAGAGAGAAAGAGAGAGATATAATTATAAATATATATATGAATATAATTAAGATTACTGAAAAGCTTGAATACTGAAGTACTCCCTGGTAATATATATTTAGCAAGAAAAACAGGATCAGAATAAAAGCTGTGGTGAAGAGCACTGTGTGGACTAGAAGATGTACTTATGGCTAAGTATAAAAGATTTGGATGGTGGCAATCATATTATGAAAATAGCTAATGAATATTTTTGGGGTGTGTTTTTTTAATATATAACATAAATAAGCAATGTGTGAAAGGATATCTATAAATTAAACCAATGCTTCTTAATAAAGCACTTCTCTGGACTTCTTTGTTTTGCTGCTGGTTTTAAATGACTGTACATGTATACTGAAAATTTGTGGATGGACCATAAAGGCCAGCAGACCACTCTTGTATCCACTGGAGATTAGAGGAAGAGAAGCAGCAGCTACAGATCTGCAGTAGCCATCCATGCAGAAAATTGTTAGAGTCAGGGTGAGAATTTGGGGGGCACAAGCACTCCCTACAACTAATCTATAAACTTTTCTGTCAGTTGCTTGGATGGAGTTTGGCTTAACCTAACAGCATTTCCCCTTCTTAGCTCTCATGACAAAACCAGCTGCTTTTGTAAGGACATTTCAGTATTTTGGTGAAGACTTAGGCTGATTGACCAAAAGACCTCTGGATACTATAATGAAATAGATAGCAAAGTTTTGTGGAAGCTGTATCTGGGGTGCCTAATGCTTTCATCCCTTACAAGCAAAACTTTCTAGACAGATTTTTTTTTTTTTTTCCCAATGCATTTCTATTTGAAACTCCTATATCAAGCTTCATCTCATTGCTGATGAGAAAGAGTTGAATTGCCCAGAACTGGAAAGTCCTGAAGGAAAACAAGAGCAAAGATGGCCAGAATAGGGCATTGTGAGGGAAAAAAAAAAAAAAAAGCATCTAAAAGAATTACTTTTTTTCCCTAATTTTACTCTGTTGCTGAACTTTAGGAGGTCGGGGTTTTTGGTTGGTTGGTTTTTGTGGTTGTTTTTTTTGTTGTGGTTGGTGGTTTTTTTGTGTTGTTTTTTTAGTTTTTTTGTTTTGTTTTGTTTTTTCTGGCAAGTAGAAGAATACAATAGAGAGAAGCAGCTGCATCAGAAGTACCAAAGGGTTTGCTTTCAAGTTATCTGAAAGTCTTACAAATCACAGAGCTTAATTTATGTGACACAGCTGTGCAGGATACTTTCTTTGTTGCACAAGACATAGGAGAAAGGTCAGAAAAAAACAGAAAAAACAGAAATGTTTCAGACAAATAGAGCTCTTGGCAAATACACATGGAGATGATAGGTCTTGTTATTGAATGTCTTAATTAAAATGTAACAAATACAAAGAACGTGATTTAATGTGGATGAATGAGATAATATTTGTAAATTCAATCTGGAACTGGACTAAGGTAAACATTTGTAGAATGCAGTGATACAAAAGTACAGTTGAAAATGCTGATCTGTGGATAAGAAATTCAAGATAAAAACTGAACAGGAAGACTTTTGAAATTAGTAATGCAGAATGAGACCTAAAATACCTTTTAATAACAAAATTATCCAATTGTACCTTGAAAAGGCAAGCTTCAATTTTCCTTGAAATGAGAGAGAACATTTAAATTAGATCAGATACAGAGCAGTTTATAGCTGATGTTTAAAAAGAGAATCTTTTTCTTTTCCCATAGAATAATCTAAATCTCACCAACCTTAAAAATCATCCGGCTTTATATGTGGAGCTGTTTGTCATTGCAGCAAAGTGAACAATTCAAGTCTGAAGTATGCAAATGAAGAGTTTAAGAGACAGAAGATTAAGAGACAGAAGAAATTGATTTGGGGGG
>VWZY01006817.1:72876-87276 GCA_013399075.1 Chloroceryle aenea
GTTAAGCACCTCAACATTTTCCTTATCCTTTGTTACTAAATTTCCCTCTGCATCCAATAAAGGATGGAGATTTTCCCTAATTCTCCTTTTGTTATTAATGAATTTATAGAAACATTTTTTTATTATCCTTCACAGCCGTAGCTAGACTGAGCTCTAGCTGCGCCTTGGCCCTTGTAATCTTCTCCCTGCATTGCTTCACTACATCTTTATAATCTGCATGAGAGATCTGTCCTCTCTTCCAACAGTCATAGACTCTCCTTTTGTTCTTGAGGTCCAGCCAGAGGTCCCTGTTTAGCCAGGCTGGTCTCTTTCACTGTCTGCTTGTTTTTTGGCAGGTAGGGACAGCCTGCTCCTGCACCTTAAAGATTTATCTCTTGAAATATGTCCAGCCTTGCTGGACTCCTATATAGGTTTAATGCAGCTCCTATGTAGCCTTTAACTCAGCCCTTTCTGCCATCAGTACACTGTTTTTACATAGCTCACGGGTATTATGTGCATGTTAGCATTGCTTGACAGAGCTAAGATTCAAACTCGCCTTTTATTCCTTATCTCTCAAGTTTGTTTATCCTGTTTATACCAGTATAGTAGGATTGGGCGTTAGCTTGTTACTGTCACAGATCAAGGTTGCATGAGTCTTCTGGGGTGCCCAGCTCAAGATCTGAACACTGTAGGGCTTAATATTTCCATCAAAGCCCTGATGACTATACAAGGCCTTAGGGATTTTCACTAATTATCTGCTATTTTCACAAACCCTGATGGCTGTCATTGTAGACCTGTAATTCACTGCTTTGTTCTACAAACTGCTTATAATTTTAAGATTTTCTTTAATGCAGGAGGCTTTGTTACTGCACTTCATTTTTTGGAAAGAAAAGTTAATTTATGTGATGCAAATAACTGGTGGAGTAACTGCTAATGAAACTCTTTCCAATGTTTAGTTACAGCAGGCACATGTGAAAACTAAGGAAATTTTTCAAGTATGCCATCTCCCGCTGCAGTTTAAAATATAGTAAAACTACATTAATCATATTTATCATCCCATGAACAAAGAGACACATTCTGCCAGCCCTGCTGTGGTATAGGAAATCAGAAGTTAAGGGGTTGCATACAGAATTTGTGTGAATACGTTGGAAGTTTTGGAGCAGCATAATTGAGAATTTGGGTCAGTTATAAATGTGCGGTTGTTAGCAGCAGGTGCTGACTACTTTGACAACAAAAAATTTCCTTTTCTAAAGCTCAGCAATGTGATATACAGATGTCAAGTGGGACAGCCACTAGGCAAATAATAAGATGTTTCCTGTTAATCCCTCTCCCTTCTTAAAGGAGGAGACTTACAGATTGTAAAATAAAACTAAACCAACTTTAATGAAAATAATAATAATAAAATGGAATAAATATTGAATAAAATGCAACACCCCCCCCAGTTCCCCATGGCAATTACACCACTGTCACCACTGTGGAGCAGGCACTGGGGAAGTCCCAGACTGGACTCAGCAGCAGACAGGAACTGGATTCAGGAGCTGGATTCTGGTACTGGATTCAGGAACACACAGACTGTGATCAAAGGTAGAATGGNAGTACTAACGCTTTGGAAATGATCACTGCTGGAAGCAAACACTGCCTTCAAAAACATGCTGCTAATTTCAGGAAGTGCAGTTAGTTGTAAGATACTTACGTTGAAAAGTAAAATCACTGAACAGAATTCTTTTCTAACTCAAACTAGGACAACAGGAAAAGCTGATGCTCAGCAAGTCAGAGTGCCTCACCAGTCATAGAAAGAAAATTCCGAAGACAGTGGTAGAAGAAAGATGACTGGCCACAAATTACCAGCTTCCAAGTTCCTAATCATATTTAAAATTTATGTTTCTTTTAATCAAGTGTTCTTGATTCTCCCTGTAGACATGTAAAATCTGCTTCCTGAGGGAGCAGCTATAAAATCAGTAGCCAGCCCTTAAAAGGCTTCTGTGCCCTTAGTGGTCTTCTGTGTCCAGCACTGTCCAATGGGTCCTGAACACCTAAGCTGACTCTGTGTATATGGAAGGCATATTGTACAGCTCAACTGAGCAGACAAAAATACCTGATCCAGTTCCAGTGAATGTTCTGTAAAGAATTTGAAATTCTTTCAAAATATTTTGAACAGTCCTGGTAAAGTGTTGACTCTGTACCAATTAAAAACATTGATTTTTTTTTTTGGCTGCATTGTTTGAATTTGGTACAAGGTGTTCCAAATCCTGTCTTATGGACCAACATTTACATTTCTCTTTATATTTACCTTCACAAATATGTCCTTTGAAATACTGGAAGCTTCCTGAACAGAGTTAGTAACCAGCATGGTCATTGCCCTGCTTCAGAGAAATGCTTTTGTGGAAGGGTCAAGGAAAAGGCATGTTGTCATGCAGAAATCAACAACACCTTTGAAGACCACATACACAGAACTGCAAACTTAGTTCCTTGTCATCAGGAGCACTTTGTCTTCTCTGCCTGCTCTACTTAAATATTTCTAACACATGAAATCTGTGTATGTATGGATTTGTGTATGTGTATATATGCATACACACACAAACTGAAACATGCTGAGCCTCAGATGTTCTTATTCCCAGGTGTTACTACCATTATCACTGCTTCTCTTTGTCATTCTGGGATGGTTTGCAAGGACACAATTTGAATGGGCTCTGTACCTACCTACAGTTGCATTAGCAGACTCTAGGTAGGTGAAGTAGAAGTGAGAGGACCAGGCTGGGTACAGGGGGAAGTAGGAACTCCTGAAGTGGTCAAAGGCCTTTGTCAAATCATTGCAAGCACTTTCCCATGAAGAGCACGTGGCAGCAGGAAAGTGCTCATTACTTCAGCCCTCTGTGGAGGGTATAAGAAGGGCAAGAATGGAAATACCTGATAATCCTTCATGGTTGCTGTCACTGCCTTTTTTCAAATAGAAGCATCTGGCAACACAAGAGAGGAATTTGTCTAATTCCCTTACATGCTGCTTCAGTCCTCTCTTTTCACGCCCATACAGCCTTGATAGCAACTGAACCATTGGTCAAGAGGAAAATGCTATGCTGATCAATGTTAGAAGTATAAAATGAAAGTCTATACGCAAACCACAGATCCTGCCCCACTTTAAATACAAATATAGGACCACTGTGTAAAGCATCTTATTCTTGGCTGTCAGAATGCATGGAGTGATAAGATTCACAATTCTACAATTAACTTAAGAAAGGTAAAAGGATCAACATGTGTGATACACTAGAGGTTTTCATTTCCCCAATAGGCAACTCTAGGTATGCTATGCTTTAACATCCAATATGTTTACTAATCTTAGTCTGACCCCTAGTGAGCTGTCACAGAATAATCAGATTTATCTAACGAATGCTGCACCTTCATGACAGGCAACTACCACCAAAAGAAAAAAAAAAAAAAAAGTAATTGATTTACTCTTTTTTTGTTCCCTTTAAAAATATATGGTGACTTTTATCAGTAGAATAAGAAAAAGAAGAGTCAGCTGAGAAGTCATAAGGCTTTCTTATGAATGTGGGGATGTTGAAGAGGACACATGACTTGGCATCAAATTCTCTTAACTCTGTGTATGGGGTGGTTTTTGAACAAAAAAAGGAAAAGGGGAAAGAGGCAATCAGGAACTGCTTCTTAATATTTATGAAGAGATTTTTATGTCTGAAAGAGATGAAATGGAATTTGCATCTGGCTAGATAAGTTTAATAAACACTTAGAAAGACATTAAAAGGTGCAATTTAAAGCAGTAAACAAATTTTAAAGAACTTGCGCAATTTTTTAAGCCAATGGAAGCTTCTAGGCTTTTGTCAGTTTTAACCTCAGTGTTTTGTTTATACTGGCTATTTCTTGCCAAGTTTATGCCAGGCCAAAATACAATCACTGTGTGCTTGCCTTGGCAGTAACACAAGCACAGTAAAATTTTTATGGATTTATTTTCCCGCATGAAGATCCATTTATCAAGTACACTGACAATTAAAAAATGTAATCTGCCGAATCTCTGAAACATACCCAGGAGAGCTCACACTTATTTTCTGTTTGTTGTTGTTGTTGTTTTGTGGCTTTTTTTTTGTTGTTGTTTTTGGTTGTTTGGTTTCATTGGTTTGGTTTGTGGGTTTTTTTCATTGTTTTGTTTGTTTGTAGTTTTTTTGGTTTGGTTTGGTTTGGTTTCTTTTATAGCAGTGCTCTTCTGTAGCCGAGAGGACTATCTCAAGAATAGTCCACTCTGTCTATGGTTTTAGTGTACTTTTGTTACCCTCAGTTTGCACAGCATGTGATTTTCACACCTATTATTCTCTTTCTGCTCTTTACAGGCATATTGAAGTTTGTGGAAATCATGGCTAACCTCCTGGTGCTGATTTGCGTGGGTGCTGCCCAAACCTCTGTTGCAGGCTTCACATCCCTTGGTAGCTTTGCCACTGGATCCTTCAGCCTGAATTCAGCCTATAGCCCCTTTGAGGGCACAGAGCTCCAGGAGTTGAGGGAGCTAGACATGCAGTTTACCCAGATGAGAGTCCCTTGTGTGTATGGTGGAGTAGCCTTCAGCTTAACAGCAGCAGTACTTACACTTGCCTTTCTTGTCATGGGGGCAAAACCCATCCAGCAGCTCAGCATGGGGCTGCTTGCAGGTGAATGTGCCTTCAGCCTCCTGGCTGGTGTGGCATACGTTGCAGCGGTTGGCCTGTACCTGCATTTTGTCAGCCATGTGAACTCAACAGAAGTTTGCAAGCGGCGTGAGAGGCTGTATGCACGCCGTGGTTATACCTCTATGAATTGCATGGTCCAGGGCGGTGACGCAGCTGTCAGCCTTTTTGGTGCTGCTGCTGCCTGTTTGTACTTTGTCAGCTTTGTGGTCTGCATCCTTGCTATCCAAACCATCCAGGCCTTCCAGAGCCATGCGGCTAAGGCTCAGCACAGCCCCAAGACCAGCATTAAAGACAGAATCATCAGAAAAACACATGATGTCCACAGAACCTCTGAAAGCTCTGACAACATCCAGACCCTTGCCACACTAGTGTGAAGTCAGCTCTGGTACCATGCCAGAAATCTGGAGCTTCAGATGCTGGGCATCACATGCTAAACAGGTCCACAAGGTGCTGAAGTATCAAGTCCAATGTAACAATACTGCTATAAGATGATGTAATAAAATTGACATTGAGCAGGTGTTTTAACAACTTTGTTTTTTTTGGAACAGTATCTCAAATGGAACTCCTGCATTTAAAATGTGTTTGATTGCAATATTTTTTGACTGCTCTATTCTGTTTGTAATATTCTGCACAGAGCAAATCAAACGGGAATAAGCTATTAACAGGTTGCAAACAAAGTGCTGCCACACTTGTGCTAACAACGCTTCCTTTCCTTTCCCTTTACATAGCGAATTGAATACACAGCTAGGATGTGCAGCTTTCAGCATATTCTGTGCCTGTCAATGCATCCCATTGCCTTACGCCAGACTGCTCACATAACAAAAGCCACTTGAGTGCTTTTATGAATCACAGACAAAGCTACATGTGTAATCTGCTTTGATTGGACTAGAGAAGCATTTTACCTTTTGAGTCATGGAGGCTAACACAGGCCGATCTTGTGATCACTGAGGAATGCTGCTGGGAGGAACTAGCTGCAAATATAAAAGGCAGCACTTGGGTCTGCCTCCAGCTGCCTACCACTTTTTCCCCTTCGCATTGAGTGCAGATCAGAACCTGGAGGGCAGCACATTGGCCAGCTGCCAGCTTAGCAAAAATAATACTTGCTTCTGTAACCACCTAAACAAGGTTTGGCTTGCTGATTCCACAGCTGGTAGTGGGCAGAGCCTAAGTCAGGAACATGCTGACTGCACTGGAGTTTTCCATGGGAATGCTGTAACAATGACAGAAAGTGCACGTGTCCTTCCAATAGCTAAGTACACAAAGCATGAGTGAACTGCAGTAATTTTATGTCCCCAGGGCTGAGAAAATTAATTTAAGAGAACATTCTTCAAAAATCCTTTGTTTGAGACTTATGAAATAGGTCACTGGTCTTCATGGATGAGGGGGTGAGAAAAAAAGATTGCTTTTGAAGCACATAATATTTGTCAGCTTGAGAGAAGAGAATAGGCAATTTTGATTCTAGCTATGCTCACTCTTCAGTTTTGTCTGACTTAGAGTAACTGCCCAGATGAGGCTCTGTTGAACCAGAGTAGAGCTTGTTTATTGCATACTTCATGTACATATATGTATACCCACACATATAACTCTAGAAGTATGTTTGATTAATATTGTTTAATATAAGCCATACAAGATTCTGATTAGTAATGTTACATGAGCCTTTAAAATAAGTATTGATCATTTACATGATAGCTTAAAAAACTCTTAAACACTTTGAACTCTTAAACACTTTTCATAGCATTATTATGCTTATGAAAAGAAAGTGAAGAGGTTTTTCCAAATTTGCTGTAACTCATAATAGTACAAATATAGTATAAATAATTTCTATCTCTTTCCCAAACCCAGACCTTCACTTGTATGCTTGCAATTGGCTGAGAAGTTTGTTACAGGGATGTCTGGCATGCAGCTAAAGCCACAACTAACAACTTGTTAAGCATTTCTGCCTGCACACTTTTTCCTGTATTACCTCTACATCTTGCATATTTTGAACAGAGGCTGAGTGACATGATACACTGTTAGTAACTTATACAAACAACAAAAAGCAGCACCTTGAAGTGCCACATAAAAAAAGAAACCTAGAAAAGGCTACAGATAAGAAGGTAAAAATCTTAACTGAGTACTTATATATAAATCTTAACTGAGTAAATACATCTGCAATACATCTGTATTTACTTCATTCATTTTTGAATGCTTGCCTGCTATCACTGTGCAATAGCAACAGTCATCTGTGAGCATCAATTCTGTCTCTTCTTGTGTCTGTAGTAAAGGCCTCATTTGTTGCAAGGTAATTCAGTCTTTAGAAAAAGGTGTGCAGTTTCACTGTGGACTATTGCTGTTCCTCCCTTGAACACTTGAGTTCCTCACAGTCAATCCATCTTTGGTACCTTTCCTGCTAACAGGAGCAATTTTATGCATTTTATGGCGAGAGTCAAAACCTAGCAGCTAGTTTCAGGTGGTCAGAGACTCCTGGGACTCACTCACTGTGCTATTTGGTCAGTCACGGTCATATTCTCTCAGCTCCTCACACAGCTGCCTTTCTGCAGTCACCATCCCCTTGTGTTTCTAACTCCTACAGCCTCAAGTTTATTCCTTATGCATGTAATCTAAAGCTACCCTTACTTATTTTAAAACCATTACTTCTTGTCCTACCAACACAGGCTCTGGTAAAAAGTCTCTTTCCACAATTCTTATCTCTTTATATATTGAAAAGCTGAAATAAGGTCTCCCCAAAGACTTCTCTTCTCCAGGCTGAACAATGCAAACACTCTCAGCCTGTCCTCATAGGAGAGCTGTTTTATTCCTCTAATCATTGTCTGGCCCTCCTCTGAGCCCAAACTAACAGGTCCATGTCTTCCCTGTGCTGAGGACACCAGAACTGAATGCAGTACTCCAGGTGGGGTCTTGCCAGGGCAAAGAAGAGGGGAAAAATCACCTCCCTTGGCCTTTTGGCAATGCAGCCCAGGATACAGTCGGCTTTCTGGGCTGTGAGTACACATTCCTGGCTGATGTCTCACTTTTCATTTACCAGTAACCCCAAGTCCTTCTCCACAAGGCTGCTCTTAATCCATTCATCACCCAGTCTGTACTGATACTGGTGACTGCCCCAACTTAGGTCCAGGAACTTGCACTTGGCCTTGCTGGAACTTTATGAGGTTCACATTAGCCCACTTCTCAAGCCTTGAGACCCTGACAGGTTCTTCTGTCAAGGAATCATCCCTTCCCTCAAGCATCCCTACTGCACCACTCAGCTTGATGTCATTCACAAACTTGCTGAGGTCCTGAAGTGCTGCAAGCGGAGGGACCACAAAGGAAGCCAAAGCCCAGTGATTGCCATTTTCCTGAAAGCTTTCTGCCTCAAATTTGTCTTCTTCCCTGCCAATATGAATATCACTAGGAAATAATCACAGAGGAAACAAACATCAGTTTGTTTCAAACAAACATCACTCACTATCATGGAACGAAGTGTGAGAAGAGGGAAAAATCCCAGAAGTACTCCTCAAAGGACTAGGGCAGGGAACAAGCAGCTTTCAATATCCTCAGGATGAAGGGTGAGCTATATATCATCAGAGCAATCCAAACAACCCTGCTTTCCAACTACAACAAGACCATGTATCCTGTAGCCAATCTGAAAATCTTTACTGTGCAAGCTGGGAAGTTATAATGCAAGAACACAGATTTTTCTGGCACACACACAACTAAGGCTGAAACAGGCTGTTGTTCCAGCTGCCACTGTAGGTGTTCCCACCCTCCAGAACAAATTAATCTTCCCACCTTCTGCTGCAGACAGCTATGCCCCACTGTTATCTCTGTGCAGTTAGTATAGGATGATAATACACGTTTGGACCAGTAAAAAAGGCAGGGCAAACAGCTTTGTCAGCCCCATTATTTCTTTCAGCCTTTCCCTGCTGCCCACCCCATGCATGCATACATGCACCACCTGCATGCAACCTTCAGGATCGGCACTGAAAATAAACTCATTTGTTTCTTTGAAGCAACCCCTACACAGTCCAGTTCCACCTGCAGCCAAAGGACTGCACACAGTCATCACCCCCAGTCCCTCTATGGTGAAAAGGTTGTATCCAGTTTACCTGTTGTGACCACCATCAGCTTATCATCTGTTGTGAAGGAAACAGTGATAGGAAAGGTCAAATCTGCTTCTCTGAGGTTGTCTTGTGGGTAGACAGTATGACCTCTCTCAAACTAAAAGCATTGGTGCAGTAAGAAACCACCTGGCATGCCAAACCTATTCCAAGCCTTCTAAAAGAGGAATAAAAAGGCCATCAACCCTGGAAATGCTAGGAAATGAATGCAGGTTTTAGGATAAACTGAAGCTGCATGACAGGAGAAAAGCCTCACTGCAGATGATGGGTTACCAGTGACAGGTGCTGGGGTGAGTTAAATAACTCATTTATCTCAGAGTGACCTGCAAGACTTTCAGCCAGCCCCTCTGGATTTAAACCATCAATTTGCACCTGATTCCTTTAGTGTGGGAGCAAATAACTTTAGTCAATCTGAGAGAAAAAACTCTGGTTGAGCTCCCCAGCCATTAACTATCCACAAAGGGGCATCCTCCTGACAGAAGAGCTTTGGAGAAAAACAATCACTCTTTGACAGTATGTGTCTCCATGCCCTAATTTGGAGGGTGAAACAAAGGGCATAAGCTATTTAGGATGACCATATTAAAAATAATAATGAAGAAAACCCAAATCAATGAAAAAAATATTAAAAAAATCCACCCTATTGAATTCTACATCCTACTGCTGAGTGAACTATTGTGAAAATTTCCTCAAGCTGGATTGTATACCTTTGAGCATCTGTTTTCCTGAATGTGTCCTTTATTCAAATAATAGTTCATAAAAGTAGTTCAGTCTGGGCAAAAATCTTGTCCAGAACAGAACAAATAAGCATCCAATCTGCAACTGACCAGCTGTATGGAGGAAGGACCTTTGCAGCCATCTGCAGAAATGATTTTTTTCTGTACGGACAAACAACTTTTCTTATTTTCTTACTGAGTTTAAGACAACACTTCTAGAATAAATTACATTTTATCACAATTTAATCTTTTTCCAGTAGTTCTTCAGGAGAATTTGAGTGTATTCAATGTGGAGAAACAACTATGGACACAAGCTGATTATGCAACAGCAGAAACTGAATTCAAGGCTTAGTGTTATGAAAAGCTGAGATCTAAGTTTACATGAGGAACTGCTTTAAAGTGAAGAGAATGCATATAAGGCTTAGAGTACTGAAGAACAGACTGAAGAGAAATTTTCTATAATAATCCATGTATTTTACTCCCAATGCAGATTTAAAGTTACTGTTCTGGTAGTTTTCCACCCCAACTTACACTCACCCTAAGTTAAGCTATAGGTGCACAACAGACCTTTGGTAACTCCTATCTCTCAGTTACATTTGCAGAACTTGGGTGTTTCCTTTTCTTTTTCAAGACTCAGGTTATTGAAGGGGAATATAACCACATTTTTTATGACAGCTGTGACGTTCATTGTTACTCATCTCTTCCACAACATGTCTTTCCAAGAAAAGGTGGTGCTCAGTCAATTGCAGGACCTTAACACCAGCACAGTATAAAAAGTGTCACGTGATCATTATCACCCGTCATAAATTAAACATAAGACTCCTTTCAAAGTCTATGAGTTGTCAGAGTGCTGGATGAAATTGGTTTTGGTGTATGACAGTGCAGAACAGGCAAGTCACAGGATGCCCTTTTATTATTACAAATGGCCTGTTGGTTTACAACGATATCATTTGCACACAGACCTGCACCTGATACAGGAATTTCAGAAACTCACAGGCCATGTTGAAGAGCTCAAGTGAGGGAAACACATGCACGCAATCAGTTTTTCAGATGGATACAGAAAGGCTTACAAGACAGATGCACACAAATTAAGATCTGTATGTTTTAAACAGGCTTTAGAAAACTCAGTTATGGCTCAGATATATTATTTTCAACACTGCAAGAGAAATTGTGTAACAGAGGTGTTTAGGCATTTATAAGTATATGCTACCTCATACTTACTCCAAGATAAAAATGGATAACAGAAGTGCAGGAGGGGAAAAAAATGAGGCTTAAATTTTCACAGTAAAAGTTGGAATTTCATCATCTGTGAAGCTACTATGGGCATTGCTTATATACATATGCATATACATACACGCTGAGGCTCGTCCAGGACCGCACAGCGTTAAGGGCGAGCTCTGGGGCAGCGCTGGATGGAGGCGGGCAGGGTGTTCCCGGCACAGCGGCAACGCGAGGGGGAGCGAACATACAGACGGGAGCCGGCACCTCTCGCGGGCGAGGCCGAGGAGCAGATGTTGCCGGGGCGTTGCCGCGCAGCGCTCGGGGCAGCACTGACAGCCCTCTTGGGTGGCCTCTTCTTGGCGGCTGTCTTCCCTCTCAGCTCACGTACATGGGCTTCCAGCTTAAAAGGTGGGTTCACCATCCCACTTCCTCATGTCCTCCCCCTGGTCTTGCAGGAAGAACTCGAGTGTGCCAAGTGGCATGCTGTTGCGGTTTAGGGTCAGGGCAGCCCCTAAGACCTAACAGACGCTCTCTGTTAACCCCCTTCCCTCCCCAAAGGGAAGAGAAAAGGAATAAGGGAGAGAGACTTAGTGATTANGCACCTGGGGTTCCCTTTCTCTCTAACTGGGGCAGCAGAGGGCTGAGTACAGTAGACTACCTTAAGAAGGTGCCCCTGATATCCAATGCATTAGCCTGTAGTGATGAAGAGATAATCAAGGCTTTCTTCAAAATTTTGGAGCCAAGAAGACACTACTGATGTAGAGAGGTGGGGGGCTTATGATAATAACTAACATATAGAGGACTTATGCAAATGCAATCAGGCAAGAGAAGAAACAGGGATGGTTCATTCCCTGATAAGAAACAGGAATGTTTCTTGAAGAACTGGTTAAAACTGACCATGCAGTTTAGATAAGAACCAAGAAGGGACTATGCCTGTGCAAAGACAAAAGGTTACTCCCAGTGATGAAGAAGAGTCACCGATCTTCATCTCCAAGACCCTTAATGACCACCACCAGCAGATACTGTGCAGCTGCACTAAGGAGGGATTCATGGAGACGAGTTCTCGGAACTAATTTGAATGTGAAGCGGGACAGGTCATGCATATGTATAGGTGTATTGGGAAATCTCATGATTTTGTAATAGTGATGTTTTATAAATTCAGGATGAACTACCATGGTGGGCGCACATGATTGTGGTGGGGTGACCCCCTGTGCTGCTTAGCACTGAATAGACATTCCTACTTCACAACCTTCTGGTAGTAGAGTCTGTTTACTGCATGTCACTGTCTCCACAGTTGGTGTGTCCAAACCAGAGACCTTTCACATGTCCATTTCTGGGTAGTACATTACCATCAAGCTGGCATAATATGATGCTGAGGCACCTCTGATCACCTTTCTCTACATGGCCTGTGTGCACAGGACATCCTCTGGATCTTTGGAGTCCCTATCATCATCTAGATCACTGTAGATGACTTCTCAGGTACTGGATACCTTTATCTGCAGTAATCCACTTTCCTAGGAGGCTAGAACTTGTAAGGTCTTCTTTGTATGGGTACCTTGAGTTCATGCTGGAAAGGAGTTGTCTCTGGAGTCTGCAAATTGCTGCCAGTTTTCCCATTCCCCTCTCAATTCCCTGATCTTGAGTAAGGCATCCCAGCTGTTGAACTTCCTTACCTTCCAGTTGCTGAGTGTCAGCCTGATTGTGCCAGCATAAAATCTGCCAGGCTGCAGTCTGCTCCCCTGGCTGGCGGCAGTACTTCCACATGTCCTGAGTTTCTGACTAGGTCAGGGACTGGGTAGTTTTTGCCTCCTGTTTCTCTTACTTCCGCCTCCAGTCTCTTCACTGAAGGTCCACTTTCTTGATCAAGGCTTTCCTGTTCTTCCTCTTCTGTTGTTAATCAAGTGTATGGACCCGTTGTTCTCCTGGTCCACTGTTTCTTTTTTACTACAAGGAAAATGACTGTAGTTTTTGTTGTTTGGGTCCCTCTCTCAACCAGGGTGTCATCAGACAGTTTGGGTCCGTACTTCAACCACAGTCCTTCAGGAGTGGCTCTTTAGCACAGGCTAAGCCCCAGTACAGTGCCAGAAGCTGATGGTTTTCACTGGGATAGACAAGGCACCCTTCTATTAGGGGGTATGCCAATTTGGCAGAGTTGTTTGCCTGCACCGGTGTAAAGTCCCAGGTTATGGGAGGTGATAACCATCCTAGGAACTTGCCCAAATCCTTCCACACACCCTGCCATCCACAGACAGGCCGCCTCAGGGCACATCTTGATGTTGGACCACCCAGAAACTGTCTTGTCTGACACCAAGATGAGACCAGGCTCCACAGAACCCACAATGTGCCACTAGTATCAGTGAGTAATAAGAACAGCTCACATGAGGGTGGACAAGGACCTCAGGAGTCTGCATAATAAATAAATCCACTCGAGTCAGTTGCTAGCAGGGAGAGGGAGAATGTATTCTCTCATCACCTCTACAAGATAGCTCCCCCAGCACAGTAACAGCACCAAAGCCAGCATTGAGCACATAACCACTATATATATGGGGCAGTGTATTCCTGAGTTCCTTCATCCCTCCCACAAAGTAACTCCTCCAGCACAGCAGGATGATCAATGTCAGGTGTAATGCACAAAGCTATTGTTTGCATTAACATATTCCTAAGCTTAGCAAAACAGCAAGATAAGCAGTGTATGCAGTGTAGCCACCAAACTCTGTGACCTGCACAGGAGCTTGCCACTTAATAACTACTAAGCTGCAGTGCAATTTATGTAAAACTGCTGTGTCATGCCCCATGTTGGGTCCCAAAAAGGGCTGTGGTGGTTTGACCTTGGCTGGATACCAGGTGCCCCCTGAGCCATTCAATCACTCTTCTCTTCCCTCCTCCTCCTCTCAGATGGACCAGGGTGAAGAAATAAGATGAAACTTGTGGGCTACGACAAAAGCACTTTAATGAAGAAGCGAAGCAATGCTGTGTGTGTAAGCAGGAAAAACTCCAAAGATTTAATCTCTACTTCCCGTCAGCAGGGCAGGAGAGCAGCCTTGTGGAGAAGGACTTGGGGTTACTGGTAAATGAGAAGTGAGACATCAGCCCCCCACCTCCTTTTCTTAGCTCTTATAGTTCAGCTGATGTCATATGGTATGGAGTATCCCTTTGATCAGTTTGGGTCAGCTGTCCCAGTCGTGTCCCCTCCCAAGATCTTGTCCACCCCATCCCACTGCAAGGGGAATGTAGAAAAACAGCATTAATGCTGTGCAAGCCCTGCCCAGCAGCAGCCACAACACAGGTGTGTTATCAGCACCATTCCAGCTCTCAGTGCAAAGCACAGCACTGGGAGGGCTGCTGTGAGGTAAATGAACTCTAGCTCAGTCAAACCCAGTACAAATGGATATCATCTATCTGGACTTCTGCAAGGCCTTTGACATGGTCCCCCCCAGCATCCTTCTCTCCAAGTTGAAGATACATGGTTGGACTGTTCAGCGGATAAGGAATTGGCTGGATGATCGCATCCAAAGGGTAGTGGTCTATGGCTCAATGTCCACATGGAGATTGGTGACAAGTAGTGTCCCTCAGGGGTCTGTACTGGGACCAGTGCTGTTTAATATTTTCACCAATGACATAGACACTGGGATTGAGTGCACCATCACCAGGTTTCCAGATGACACTAAGATGAGTGGTGTGGTTGATATACCAGAGGGATGGGATGCCATCCAGAAGGAC
>VWZY01006817.1:87426-101476 GCA_013399075.1 Chloroceryle aenea
ACATGGCAACCGGTTGCCCAGGGAGGTGGTGGAGGCTTATCTCTGGAGACATTCAGGGTTAGGCTTCATGAGGCTCTGAGCAACTTGTTCAGACAATGTCCCCGCTTAATGCAGGGAGGTTGGAATTGAGATATAATGTCATGCTGTAGTCTTTTAATTATGAATAGAAGAAACTAGCTCTGATAGACTGCTTTGATTAACCTTGGTTTGTACAGATAAGAGGGACTAACTGTGAGCTAAGTGGAAACAGAAAGAAGTCTCCAGAGATAAGCCAGATCATACCAGTTCTGTGGTTGCCAGCTCAGCAGAGCCTTGCATTCTGAGACAAAGGTAAAGATACACTGCGAGGAAGACTGTGGGCCTTCCAGAAGACCCCGGCCCACGACCACCAGACAACAGTGGGCAGGCATCACTGGGAGGAGACTTTTGATAATGAGTTCCCAGAAATAATTATAATAACCACACCCATTCCTGGAATTAATTGTAATAACCCCTCCTTTGCCAATGACTATGCATATTTCTCATTATAAATAATTGCTTGCTCTGAAGAAGAGTGTGCAAATTAGGAGTGATCCCCCCTGCGCCTGGTGCTGTAATGAACATGACTACTTTATAACCTGTCTTGGGTTGTAGGGTTTGATTCTTCACGTCAGACTAGATAACCTTTGGAGGTCCAAACCTGGGATGTTCTATAATTCTATGATTATTCATAGGCTTGCCACCATACCCAGATTTATAGATTTAAGCATAGTTTTGTACTATCATATGCACACACTTTTCAGCCACACAACAGCAGCCTGTATCCGTAAGCAGGAAAGATCCACTGCAGTGACTTTCAAATAATCAGTACTTCAGGGCAGAATTCTCAGCACAGTGATGGAAGCCATGGGACACTGAAAGAGATGGTGACAGAAAATTAATGAATTGAAGACCTTCTGAAAGGAGGTTAACTACCATTCTTAGTCAACAGTGCAAACAGTAAAAAAGGGTGTTTTCCTTCCTTCATATTGCAAAAGTAATTCCCCAACAAGATGGCCCTATGTCCCTGAGCAACTTAAAGGAGATTCAGATTTTTACACTGTTGTCGATCAGCTCTGATGGTGAAGATTAAGCAAATTATTGGTCCAAATAAATAAGGCACACTCTAATCAAGATCTCATTGCCTGTTTGCTAAGACTACTTAAGAATGGACTAAGGTAATTTTCTTGCCTGGCAGCATTGCAGATGCTCTACAAGCAGTGACGGGTGTAGCTTCTCTGGCTCCTTCAGTCCCTCATATCCTTTTTTTAAACTTGAAGCAGTCACTTCTAAGACTCAGTAGGTTTCAGTGTACATGAGAGTCCTTGGCCTCTACAAAGCAGCTACCTGTTTTATCAGTGTTGTTGCTTTGCTGCCGTTTGTTCATCTGAAAGTTTTTTTTTCCGGACCACCAGTGTTCTTGCATAATTTCACACGGTATTGTACACAAGGGTGTTAAAGATGCGCTTGTTTTCCTAGTTTCCTCAAGGGTGGAGCAGCAGCAATTCTGGTCCTGTCCTGCCGGAACACTAGGGGGAGACCTTGCAGTTTTCAATTAACAGAGCGAGCCGTAAGATGCCGCCTTCTACCCCAAATACAAAGGCTCAGTTCCCAATCAGAAAAACTCAGGAGGCCCGAAGGCCATTTCTTATCTTCCTCACAAGGAGATTGCTTCTGGTTCAAACAAGCGCAAGCCACAGAACACTAGGACAGGGGAAGGTCACTTGCTGCAGATCCCTTCCCCACACATCGCTATTTCTGAAGAGGGGCCAGGAGACCGGATGGATTGTGGACATATTTTCTCATGGTCTCATCTAATTTGTCATTTCAAGGCACACAAAAAAAAGCTAGGGAAAGACTTTGCTGGTACCTGAGTTGACTCTGAATAGCCCTGTGGTCAAATTTTGCCCAACAGAAATGAAAGAATGGGATAATCTCTTTAGCTCTCATTAAATGACCCTACTCCTGGTGACTTGTCAATAGGGTTCGGGGAGTTTTGCCATTTTCAGGACAGCTTTGGGCACTTCAAAAGACACAGCAGTTATTGCTCTCTCTTGCCATCCAATATTAAATACATTTGATCAGAGCACTATATATTCTATACATTATTCTGAGTATATTATGTCACTATATATTCTGTAATTTTACTTATTTTTTCAGGACCAAGGCAAAAGCTAACTGCAAATCCACCTACTGCAAGGTGTATATATATATATTTATTACAAAATGCTGATGCTTCTCTCCTTCAGAGGGATTACAATGAAAAAGCATCTTATTCACAAGTCACCAAGTCATGTACTTCTGCTATGGCAGCATTCCTTTGTGGAATAAAAATAAACTGCATCCCAGTTTTCTTTAAAGCATTCAACAGCATACATTTAATTATCAAAACAGGTCCATCTGCTTTGTGTATTAATACTGACAATTTTACTGTTAAAATACACGTGTTTCTTAGTGCAACTGTATTTAATCTGACTGGGGAGAAGAACCTGTTGTGCTCAGAGCATCACATCTAGTGCCCAGATTCTCACTGGAGGATTGCAGCCCAGCTGACACCAGGGGCTCCCAGAGGTCTCCACAACCCCATCCTTGCCCACTGCTGGCCCTGGGGACCCCTAAGTTACCTACATACCCTAAACACAGGCCTCCAAAGATGTTTTACTCCAAAGGATAAGAGGTCCCTTTTTTGGTTGTTGCATATATATTTACAAGTACCACAGAAGAACAAGCTCAGATGAAAACATTAACAGGTGACAGGGGCTGTGGCAAGCAACAGAATGCTGGAATTGAGACCTTAATGGGAGACAGGACAGTAAAAACCAGCTAAACCTCATCCACCAGCAGGCAGTACTTCCCACCTTGGTACTGCTAACTTCATCCTCTCCCCAGAGCCTAAGGTGCAGGAAACCATGCTCTGTTTGGAAAACAGACTTTCTGGTTCTCTCACAGCAGTAAGCCTCAGAAACCTATCTACTCCTGGGTCTCCCTGCCAAGGAGCAAGACTAGTCCTGCCTGTCCCAGGTCTCTCTCATGTTGCAGTTATTATATGACAGCTTCCATACCGCCACAGTGCTGTCATGCTCCTGACGAACTCTTGCAGATTGTCTCCCTTCGGCTTACAATATTAAGAAAATATGCCCAAAGATAATGTCTGAGCCATTCAGATCCTGCCTCAGTTAAAAACTTAGATGGCAAGCTTATCTCATTGTGGGCGCTAAAAGGTAGGGTGAAGTCCTCAAGTCAACCACAGGTGAATCCCAGTTTGTCAGCCTGAGAAAAGATGATCTAAGGGATGAACTGTTGAACTCAACAGGAATGGAACTTTATATACAAAAATCCGTGTAAAAGTAGAGATCAATCATTTATGCTGAAGGACTTGCAACAAATAAGGAACTTTCTCCCCCACTGATGTTCTAGATAAATGGTATACCAACTCTGCCCTGTGGCTGCTGTTAACCTATGAAATATTTAAGCTTCTTCCACCCCCACTTTTTGACTGAAATGGCTGTGAAGGGTTTTACTTGTTCTCAGGTAGCAGATAAATTTGAGTGTGTCCACCCAGCCAGGGCAGGGGAGACAGCCTGTGGGGACTCTTCAGAGCCTGTCTCAAAAAGAGCTGTACCCTGCTAGCAGAATACAAACCCAGGACAACTCCTGTGCCAGGACAGGCTCCTACAGTAAATGCCAGTGATCCCCAGGGGCTGGAGTTAAGGGAATTCCTGCTCCAAAGGTCCACCATCAGGTCCAGAATTACTTTTAAAACAGTTCTTTGAAGCATTGTATGCAAGATCTCACTAAGTGCAACTGAGAATTACAGCATGTGTATATGCGTATTTCCTTCAGCTAGGAGACCAGTCAGCTTCTAATTAACCTTGCCTGGAACCTCTCATGCAGCAGTGGCAGAAACTGTGGGTATCTTAAGAGAAGAAACAACCATCCACTGTTGTGTCATGGAAGCAATTCTAGAAACATGATGTATTTGCAAATCCTATATATATATAGCGGCATGCGTACCCCAGGTACAGACAAGATTTGACTTGATGTCTTCTCTTTAAAGTGCAGTCTGGGATTTTATATGGACCAAGAGAATGCTTTGTATAGACAAAGAGAACGCTTTGGCCATTTGAAGCCCTGCAGTTTCTCTCTCTTTATACTATTTATAAAGACTAGTACTTCATAAGGCTTTTAAATAAATGTAGCATAGAAGAGACACAGTGAATTTTGCCTTGCTATGGTGGAAGCAGTTAGGGAGGTGCAGTCTGTCTACAGGAGGGGATGCAGCCTTTCTAACAAAGGAGAAACTTTTTCTATAGGCTAATCGTCTCCATCAGTACTGATGGTTGTTTTGTTTTTTTTAAAAATATATATTAAAAAACCCAAAACAACAACCAAACAAAACAACAACAAAAATAACCCTGCTCACTGTATGGGTGTTTGATTAGCTGACCTTTATAGGTCACTTCTGTCCCAAAACATTCTACGATTTTAACTTTCCTCTTCTATAGAAGCAGTAGTCCTTTCATGCAGGGCATCTGAACACTTACACCATCAGCACAGGATGCAGTTTATCTCTTGCCAAAATGCAAACAATCAAGAGGAACAAATTGGCTCATGCAGCATTCCATAAAATCCTCACTGCTAGCAGCACAATCATGTAGGTAGCAATTCAGTTGTTAAGAAGCAAATCAATCCAACAATAGTGCAATAGGTTGTCCCTGATGCAAGTCAAATGAATTAACAAAGCAGGACAGTAAAGCAGGTTAACAGAAAAAAGTAAACAAGACTAATTTAAAATACCAAGACATCCTGGTTACAGCTGAGCCTTAAAGGTATTTTTACCAACTTCAAGACATGCATCTTCCCTTGCCACCAAAGCTCGGAGGGACCAGACCCTACTGCACTGCTGAGAACGGCTCACATTAAGTGCCATCTCTTAGAAAAACTCCAATGTTTTATTTCTTCCTTTCTTAGCCCACATTATCTCTTCATCATTTCTATATTCAGTTACTTGGTCCCAGTAGGATAGAGACAGAGCGCTACTCCTCTTCAGTCTTCTGGCATCGCCAAGACTCTGGCAAATGGCAAATCAATAGTGCTGAATAGTACTGAGAAAGAAGAAACAAAAAAAACCCCACCAAACAAAAGCAACCATACATGTCAATTCGTCACAGCTGTTTTTTATCTTTTAAAGGCCATTTTTCAAGGCCTTTAAATTCTAAAATTACATGTGAGCTTCTGCAGTTAGTATAAACACATGATTGAGTTGGAAAAGTTAGCACTTCTTGGTTTAAACTGAGCAGCACAATAATGAACCTCAGTAAGCTACTGTCTGGAAGCTGCTGCTCAGCTTTTCAGACATAAAAGCAAACATCAGGTGTAAATTTCATATTTATTGTAACAAAAATTATGACATGTTCATTTGTGCATTCAGCTTTAATGTAACTCTTGGTATGTAAGTCTTCTACAGCAAATAAGCTCTATACAATCATGCTGGTTATGGCAGCAGTAAGGAACACAAAAAAAAAACGGTCTGTAAAAAAAAAAAACTGTCTGTAAAATTAAGGAAAGAAAGAGACCAAAGGAAAAAGTGGTTTTCTTTAAATGGTTTACACCATCTCAGCTCTAGCTAACTTATATACATGGACACTCAGTCTGTTATGCCCAGTGACCATGGCCCAAAGAGTCATTTAAGAAAAAAGATCAACTTTTCAGGTTGTGTCCTTAATGCCAAGGCTACAAAACATGTAAGCATCACTATACAACACTGAGCTATTTACAGAAATTTTCCAATCAACTGTTCTCTCAGAGAAAATTAGTGAATTTCAGTGACTTCAGTCACCTGAAAGAGTAAAGCAACTCCTAGGAGTTAGTCTCCATATTCTACAAATGTCTATCATTTTCAAGATCAAAAAAGCCTTTTCTTGCAAAGAAATACAGTATTACAATATTACTTAGATCATTTAGCATTGGCTACTGCCCTGCTCTTCAAACAAAACAAAATATTTTTTAAAATATTACATCATCATCTGTTTCTCAGCAATATATTAAACCTTTTTATTATTTGTTTGTTTTTTTTTGTGTATGTGGGGTTTGTGTTTTTTTTTCTTCCTTTTTTTTCTTTTTTTTTTTACACTTGATATGTTATGGGAAGATTAACTATCTTAAACTTTACTGGTTGAGCATCACTAGAAGAAGGTCAATGACTATTAAACTGAAAAGCTGCAGTTATCTGTAGTAGCAGGATAAGGAAAAGGAAGTAAAGAAAAGAAAAGGATAAGGAAAACCCCTGCTCTAATAAAAGCCCATTGAGTCCTGCACTCAAGTCTCCTTGTTTGTTAGTTTATTTCTGAGTAGTAAATAGAGTGGGTCATAGTGGTGTATCGTAATAGTCTGTCAGATGATCCATCGGATATTGTTGCTGCTGCTGCTGCTGTTCCTGGTGCTGCTTCATAATCTCCTTAACTTCTTCTTCAAGCTCTGGCGGGACGATGAACTGGTCGTCAGGATCAGGCTGTGCTGGAGCAGCAAAATAGCCCCCTGTTTTTCTGAGTGGTGCATCTGTTGCAACTTCAATTAAGTTATGACTCCTCTCTTGTGGTGCCACAGAACCGTTGCCCCGCCAGCGCCCTATTGTGCCCGTGGCAGAATATTCAGCTTTCCTGGGAAGGCTGGGCTCATCTTCATTGGCACTGATGACGATACCTTCATCACTGGCTTCCACTGACACCTGGAGTAGCTGCTTCTCCTTCACTCGGCTGCAGTGGATGTCCACCTCCACTTCCACGCGGCTGCCATTGGTGAATACCCCCTCAATTGGCTCCTCATCATCGCTGTCAAGGCCGTTGTCAGAGAAGGTGCTGGAGAAGGTGGCACTGGAGAGCTGTCTCTGGAAAGAACTGGACAGGCAGACTGTGTGCAGCATGCAGCGCTGCTCCCCGGGGTAGGCCATGCTGTTCTCATTCATGGCTACCTGGGGAGGCTCATCAGAAGCTGTGGACCCCACCTCACTGCTCATTTCAGAGGTTGAGATCTCACTGCTGATCTCTGAAGCCATCCCACTGCTTGAAGATGGCATCCCAAGTGCATCTGTTGGCCTGTCCTTAATGACCACATTGACAGACTGGGGGAAAATGCCTGGGCTGGGGGGTTGGACCCCATTAAGCTCACAGCAGCAGAAGCTGTCCTCTGTCACATTGAGCTGAACCACAACAGCACTGATACTATCATTGCAGCCATAACTCTGGGCCAAAGTGCAAAGCTTCTTTGCGGCTGCCAGTGCATCAGGCACATTTCTGACTGCCTCCACTGCTTCATCCATCGAGAGGCTGTCCCACAGCCCTTTGCTCCCCAGAATGAAGAACTCATCTTGTGGAGTTAAGGTGATGGACTGGACGTGGGGACGTGGCACAACACTTGGGTGAAGGAAGGTGTACCCCAATATTCTTGTTGAATCTGTCACACCATTCACTTTGCCATCCTGAAATTAGAAAGGACAGGAAATTAGAAAAAAAGCAGACAAGGACACACAGCACCTGCATCTCCCTGCATTTTACAGATGGCTGTTTTTGCAATACCCCCAACACTGCCATTTACAGACATGAAGACAGAAAAGCAAAGTGACTTGCACTGAGGTGACAGAACCAGGATTATAGCCAGCAACAGCTGGTTTGCAATCCTGTGCTATGCCTCCTACACTCTACTGATTTGTCATCAGCACCACCTATGCATGGATCAACAAAGAAGCAGCTTGCACCAGTCATCATATTTTGCTCCTGCAGCTGTGAGTCCCTAACTGTTCTCTAACCTCTGTGATAATGGCCTTATGCTGCTTAATCCTCTTCAGCTCTTCTTCACAACTCATTACATAACACCTGGACAACGGCAGAGGCTTCCCATTCCTGCAGAGAATGGTTTGGCACTTCCCCACATTTGCTGAGGTTAGTGTAAAGCATCCACCAGGGTCCGTGGGATCATGTTTTATATGGCAAAGAACAGCAGAGCCTCCAAGTTTTTGTCCAGCTGTTCCAAGTTTCCTGGAATTTAAACATAGCAATTATTGTTCTTTAATTGCAAAGCAAGTGTTACAAACTCTATAGAGAAACAGTTGCTGTTCTGCAAACACAAGCATTACAGGCATTGACTCTATTGGACCACTGGGACAGAAACAAAAGTCTCCACTGAAGACTGTGACACTGTCAGCACTGCAGAGAAACCATGTGCAACTCTCAGGCAGTATGTTATTTACACATATGCAGATACTCAAGTCTGCTCAATTTTAGAAAAAAAAAACAAAAAATCTTTGCACTTTTAAAAGTTACAATGTTGTCTCCCTCTACATCTTAAAGACATTTGTTTTAAAGGTCAGATGAAGGAAACAAAGTGAGAAAAATACTGAGGACTATTTAATGAGTACAGGTGGAGCTTGTTATTCATGCTATTCAGCTGGTTCTTTGGCTTCTGAAGCCAAAGATTTTATTATCAAAATAGTAATTCTAACTGTAAAAAACTCTATTTTGAGCAAAACCAAAAGGCAGACGTTCACTGTTCTGAGATGTCTTCAGAATAATATAACAAATGATGACCAAAAAGTCACAGCGGCTAAAATCCACTGTAAGAAAGCACACTTCATTTATCCTGTCAGTTACTAACTTCTTAAACAGGTTCCTGGAAATATTTAAGCCTACTGTTTTAGCAGGAGCTATAGTGAAACAATATTTAAAAAAAAAGTTTTATCTTTGGATAAAAATGAAGTTTTCATAACCTGATCATTAGAACATGAAAAATCATCCATGCTTCTCAGTATCTTGTTTATCAGGGCCTTCTCCTATAGTAATTAGGAATTACAGTAATTAGAAAGCTAATTACAGATGTTAATAAAATTTATATTAAGGGTAGATGTAGCTGGCAAGAACTTTTGATTCAAAATCCTGGGGAAATAATGCACAACTACATTTGCAACCAAGCTTCAATGTGCTTTTTTGTTTTATTTTATAAAAATACACTTCAGGAGTGTTATGTATCATCTGTCATAATCCTCAATGAATGGTTAAATGCAACCAGAATGAATACTATTTCTGGTTCTCCAAAGAAGTGGTTAGCGTATTTTGATTTGAGACCAAAAAAATAATCAGCTTTTTGTAGGAATGCCACATTCCTGTGGAACTGCATTAGTAGTAAACAAAATCACTGAAGTATTTATGATACTCAAATGTGTTATTATTTTTGAATATTTCAAGTATCTCAGATACTGGTCTGAAGCACTGTTACAAGCAATTATGGGATGGAAGCATTTTCTTTCTTCTGTTTGTAAGGTTCAATACCACCCTACTGCTTTTGTATCTTTCACAATACCAGAAATTTGTTATTTTTCCTTTCCAGAAGTGCAGCAATAGAATAATACACAATGCTACTTTTATTTTGATCCATTTCCTCCATCTCTAAGCTGCTTGCTTTCTCTTTTGCTTCCCTGGACTCTTCGTTCTCCTTTGTTCAATTCACTTCGTACTCCCCCTTCTCTTGGTGTCTCCACCAAGGCAGGATTTCTTCTTGGAGCAAATTTCTTTTCTGTAAAGCCCAGTAATATGACAAGGAATAATGGGTATAAAATTTAGCACAGAAGGTTCCATCTCAATATGAGGAGAAACAACTTTACAAGAATGACCGAGCATGGGAGCAGGCTGTCCAGCGGGCTTGGGGAGTCTCCTTCTCTGGAGATCTTCAGAGCCCAGCTGGATGTGTTCCTGTGTGGCATTCCTTAGGTAATCCTGCTCTGGCAGGTGGGGTTGGACTCTATGATCTCTGGAGGTCCTTTCCAACTCCTAACATTCTATGATTCTGTCAAGAAGAGTATGGATGCAGGTTTCCAAACCACTACACAGAGCTACTATTACACTCACAGCTATTGTATCACAATCTCTTTGGATGGGTCCTTCTCAAATAATGTTCTAAAGTTCAAAGGGATGACAGGAGACAGATTTTAAAAATTTGTGTAACCTTAAATAACCTGAATTGATACAGAGAAGCAAAAAGGACCAGCCCAGACTTTGCAGCCAGTAGTAAAGAAGTTTAAAAGATGATCATGAGATTCATACCACTACTTTTGTTACAGTAAATTGTGAAACCTAAGACTTAGAAGATACCAGAAAACAGTAAAACTCACCCAGCACTTAGTCATGAGCATTTTGTAAACTTTGCAGGTGGGCTATTTTTTTTGTTTGGGAGGGGAGGTATCAGGATTTGTCTCCCCACACCTCGAACAGAGGGCAAAATCCACACAACAAGCAATGAAAGAAAACATTGTAGATACCCAGGGTTTTTTTTTGCCCCTGACATATTTTTTTTTTAAGAAAGAAAAGAGCAGGTGTCTGACCTGAAAGGGGACAAAGCATCCAGTGAGCATATGCTAGGTAAAAAAGGCTACAGATCCACGACTCACCTCTGCATAATGATGAAAGTGTTGATCATGTATTCCTCCTCATTTTTTGTTTTCTGCAGCTCTTCTGCTAAGATGTCGCTCATTGTGCACTGCAGCAGATATGGCACTTCCATATTGCGGTCACCATCGAAAACACCGTAAAGTGCCTCACGGTTGTCACAGAAGTTATTGGCTGAAAGTGCTGCCACACACAGCCTAGCGAAAAAAAAAAAGCAGAACACCAAGGTTGTTACCCACTATTAGTTTAGCACCTTTGTCATTCTGACCAGAGATGCAGTCTGATCTGAGAGCTAGTTTTAATCAACTGTTCACAAGCATTTCAGGACTGATTTTTGAGCTGGGGAGAAGAGTCAGGCCCATCAATAGTTCTAGGATGTGGAGAAAACTGTACTAAAAAGAAAAGGCTCAAGGTTTCTTCCTTTCAGCATATGTACAAGACCCTTGTTTGTAGGAATAGGGTGAAAAGTATCTCTGAAAAAATATCAGTTTAAACTGTCCTTGCTCCTTTCAAAAGCCATGCTTGTGATTTAACATGCTGATGACCAGGTTGTGTGTTAAATCATTTAACAGTAAGTAAAGGCTTGCTGGTACTTGCTACAGAAACCTAGGTAGTTGAAGATTTGTGAAAAGGTATCTAGGGAACACAGAAAGATTCATCACATTGCCAGAAACACAGAGACTAGCAGACTCTTGGTACATTATTTGTCACGTGCTGCCTTTGTCACAGGTGCCCTGCACACTATGAATATTCAGAGTTCTGGCCATTGTGCCTCTTCCTTCAGATTCTCTGATTTGCTTGGTAAACATCCTTTGGTTGAAGATAAAGGAGCTTTGCAAAGAGTAAAATGCTTTTCAACACTCAGATCTTTTGCACGTACCAGAATCTTGCACAGACATAATGTATTGGTTGTATTTGTATCTAAGCAACTTCCCTAACAAAGACCAAAGTGGTCTGGGCCAGGCAGGGGCCCAGCATACGAATACAGAGTTATGGCATGGCCTCTCCTTTTGTGAGGCCCAAAACTTTCACTGAAAAAAATAAAGATTTTTTATCAGCACTGAGGCGCTAGGATGCTCATATAAAATAAAATAAAAACCATGCCAGGTCATACTTGTTCTTAACACCTGACGCTTCTGTGTAACCGTGACTCCACACTGCTGGTGCTCCTGAAGCATCACTGGCCAAGGGCTGGTCGATCTTGAAGCAACGGATATTGCTGCAAGGAGAAAGGAACGGGGAAATATCCAATGGCTTGAAGAGCTGCCATAATCCATCTTAAAATGTGAGCACCTTTTTTCCCCCCTCCCAGATTTTAGCAATATATTTAATAGAAGAAACTGAAGCATGATATCTAAAGTGATTACTTTTAAGTGTCTGTATACAAAGTAAAAAAAGGCAGTAAATAACTGAGATTTTATTTCCCGGCTTTCAACCCCGACCTATTTGTTTCAAACCTGACCCAGCAGGAATACATGGCACATTTGTAGTGGCTTTTATCAAGCTAGTGGCAGGGGAGAGATTTTTTTAACTTATGCATTCCTTCCACCCATTTTAACAAATCTCTGGTTCTATGCTCTTTTCATTGCACCCAAATGACACTTCCTGTATGACCTATATCATTACATAAAAAGGAAGAAAAAAAAAAAAAAACACACCAAAAAAAAAAAACCAAACAAATTCTTTATGAACAGCAATGCATATCAAGAGCCTTCCATGAAAATGCTAACAAACCAGAAATTTGCTTCACTCTGGTCATGTACAAACCTCCAGGAGCTATCCTGTGGTCCCAACAAAGGGCAGCACAGCTCTTCTGCTTTCCCCAGTTGTGCAGTTCCATTTTTACTTAGGCCCTTGATCCTCTAACCTCCAATTTACTACCAACATAGCCTTTAGCCTGAATTTTAAATACCTCATGCAGTGTAGTAAAGTCTTAAAATGGGCCCAGCCCTTTCTGTTTATACTCTTCAGAGCCCTGCTTTGCTGGGGAGAGATGACCTTCCCCCTGCTCTCTTCCAAAGGCAGGGAATGCAAGCTTCCCACAAGCTTCAGACACTTCAAAGGCACCTGAACCTTTCATGAAGTAAAGGAATCATAAAAAGAGAGAAGCAGTAAGGTCTAACTGTTCACTCTGAGCATTCATTTTTTCCTCTATCCAAACCCTTACCTGACCTGAACACACAGGAAAGTCTTTTCAGCATTACTCAGACTTCCTCAGCCTGAAGTACTGTCAAATGAAGTCTGGTTTCTTTTTATGCTACCAGCCAGGACATACATTGGCAAGGGCAGAATAAAAGCAAACAAATCACATAAATAATGGTAGAATCAGTGATGTTTTAAGCCCTGGGTTTTTGCAGTCCTCTTTATGACAAAAGAGAGGCAAATATCTTGCCATGAGCATGACCCCAAATCAAACTGGAAACCCAGATCTCTTCTAAAGTAGCAGAAATCTAGTTCTGCCTTTACCTGCAAGACACTACACACACAAGCAAACACATTTTCTTTGCAGACTTCTCATACAGGCACTTATCCTCCAGGGCAGAGGAACCTGGATCAAAAACATTTTTCTGTTTGTTTGCTTTTTAACTGAGATGGCTGGTCCTGGGTTCCTGGGCAGGTCAAGGACTCAGAGCTGTCTTAGGTCTTCCCAGTAGTGGTGAAAAAAGCTACCTCAATGCATTGCTTTCAGCTTTCTCAGTGGCACTACTACAAGTGCCCAGAAAGAAATAGTATTCCATGCAGGGAACATGGGCTAAGGCTTCTGGAAAGCATGGTTTATCTCCCCCTTTAAAATGACTGTTACAATTGAACTAGATGCTCTTTCATAACAATCAGTGCAGCAGCATCTTTTTTATTTCTTTTCCATTTTAATTGACACTGAAAATCCGTATACCAAATAAATCACTCGTCAACTTTATCATAAGCATGCAAGCCTCCTTAAAGACCTCCATCCATATTGAAAAAGCAAGCATGCATGACAGAAGTCATCCTTACAGCAGCACTGTGAATAAATATTAACCTACTACCTACTTGAATTCTGCCAGGGTGCAGATGGAGAGCTGCCTTTCACATGCAGAAGGGGGATATAAAAAGTACTAAAGTGCACAAGTATTTTTGTGCCTGCCAGAAAAACAAGTGAAAGGAACACCTCCTCCCTCACAGCCAATCCTAGCAGTTTACCACAGAAGTCAATGTAGTGTATCAGTACAGACACTAAGAAGCCCCTCAGGAAGCCTGAAACACCTGACTGTGGTTAATGAGAGAATAGGTTAATGAAAACAGACCTGAGGTCTTAAAAATAATTTAATAAAAGCACAAATAACCAACCAAAACACACATACAAGATGAAACGAAAAATCCTCTGAATTGAAGACAATGCATACGCCAGTGAAAATATGGTACATAACTGGGCCACACTACTCTTCTACTACTTAGGACTTAAATATATATAATCTGCATAGGGCATGATGCCCAAATACTAAAGTAGCAAGAGATTGTTCATCTTGTCTGCTAGGTTTGACACAAGCAAAACTGATATTTCACTTTAAGTCCTGACACAATTCAATTAGCTTTGTTATATATATATATTTTTTTTTTTA
>VWZY01006818.1:6361-31252 GCA_013399075.1 Chloroceryle aenea
ACTCTTAACACTGCCTGGCATGTGCAAGTCTGGCAATGCTGCACCGTGTTACTGCAGACAGGTACCAGTCAGGCTGCTGGTCACCTTGTTTTCATGGGCAGTCACCGAGTGGTGCACGCACATGTACAGCACTGGGAGACTTTCCTCTACCTTTAGCTACACAAACATCAGGATAATGAGTAGGGAATCATTTAAAAGCTTTCACGTAGGACATGCACTCTTGGGATTTAGAAATACACTGTCAAGGGAGAAGCTGCAAGAGCTTTAACCCAAACCACAGCTGTAGTCACAAGCGAAAACAGGAGGTGAAGGAGCATTTCGAGGAGAGTGACCCAGAAAAAAGAGACAGTGATACTACCAAGAAAAATTTTGGTCTGTCCCCTCCAGAAAATATTTTGGCAGTCCCATCCACATACACAGAAGTCTAGGGAGCAAGGAGCAGAGACATTTCAAAAAGCTTGAGTGTCCTAGTGAGAAGGTGCTTGTTGGGTTATGAGCATGCATCTATTAAGTGCCAAGGTGCAGGACTAGATGAACTCAGAAGTTTCTCGTCTGTAGAGTACAGAATTATTTTCCTTTTTTTTTTTTAATATGCATATACACACACACACCCACACATCCACATTCTTCCCTTATTATCAGAACTCACATTTAACTCACTCTTAAATTGTGCCGGGGGAAGTTCAGATTGGATATTAGAAAGAAATTTTTCACAGAAAGGGTGATCAGACATTGGAACGAGCTGCCTGGGGAGGTGGTGGACTCTTCGTCCCTGGAGACATTTAAAAAGAGACTTGATGTGGCACTCAGTGCCATGGTCTAGTGACTGTGGCGGTAACTGATCAAGGGTTGGACTCGATGATCACTGAGGTCCCTTCCAACCCAGCCTATTCTATGATTCTATGATTAAGGTGCAGCAGCAGCAGACTTCTCAGTCCCATTTCTAAATGCATCACAGCAGGTAATGGTTAACACTGGAGTGCACACAAAACTGCTGGAATCTGGACAGAAGGGCTTTTGACTATCTGGGGAACAGTTTAATTTCTCGGTGTTGACAGAAGTGTTCTGCAAACTTAAAAGAGTTAATGAAGTAAGTAGCTGAAACAGGTTGTGTGTTCGACATGATTTATGCTAGGGGGCAGACAGTCAAGTCTAACTTCTCCTGGAGCGGGAAAGAGAAAAGCAGGTAAGTCAAGCTGAGTTAGTTGACATTCTGTTGATTTTTTTTCATGCTGCAGTGTTTGTGGTGCACAGCTACAGTCGGTGTCTGCCCTAGGAAGCCAAGCACATGCCTGAACAGCCCACCTCACAATTTGTCTTAGTGTCGACCTTGTTCGAAGCTAGCAGGTAGGGGAGAGCACCGGAGAGTACCTTCCTCTCATCCCTGAGGCTTCAGCTAATTCATGTTTCCAACCTCTTGAGTCTGTGTCTAGGGGCCCCAAACCTCAGTGCCCAAATGCTTGGTGCCCTGGACTGCTTGCTATCTGCAGAGCTGGGGGCACATTGCTGTTTTGAGATAGGGGTGTGAGGAAAAGAGACATGCCCTCCCTTCTTGGAGAAGGGAAAGAAATAATGTGAGATGATATACAGGAGGAACTTGAAAGGGATCAAGTGTGAGGTCAAAGGGGAAGCAGCAATGAGGATTGCTGGAGAGTTCAAGAGGGTGCAGGTAGGCTTGTGGGAAATGTGAGGATTTGCTAGGTGAGGACACCACTTGTCTGGCAGAAACTGATGGCTATTGAGGCAGGCAGTGGTGAGACCTGGGGTGGGGAGAAGCAAGAGGGAGTCTACTGGATCATGGAGAAATGGCTGGGCCGTGACGGGGAGGGAGAAGGGGCCCTGGTGCGCAGCTGACCCAGCTGGTGGAAGTGTCAGAATTGGTTTCTCTCTCAGGATGATACTGACAGCACAGATAAATGAAAGGGCTTGGCAAAACTTTTGACTCCTTAAGCTCCAAGTGGTCTGGACCCTCTGCTACAGGTTTGGGGTTTGGTGTCCATCTGGCCTCAGGAATCTGCTTCTCTGCCTGCAAAGCATTTGGCAGCAAAACACCCTTCTCAGATATGGGAGGAGATTCAGCCAAATGCAGAGAAAGGTTCTATCTACACCATTTTAAGTTTAGTCTTTGGATTGGGCTTAGAGCATTCAAACCCACAGTGCCTGGATTAAAACAAGGAGGCAACTTGTAATATTCATTAACAGCCTACTGAGCTTATAGGATGCTTTTTTTCCCCCCCCCCTCCTATTGCTGTAGTAGTTAATTCTAAATAAATAGAAAGGGGGTTTTGTCATGGGGGAAGTGAAGCATCCTGTGCGAGAGCAGGGGGCATGGCAGCTGTCAGCTTGACAGAGCTCAATTAGCGTCAGCAGCTTCGCCTATGAGCAGGGTGGGGGTGGGTGGAGATGGAACCAGAAACAGGCAGACTGCTTTTGCTGCCAAGAAACAGATGCTAACAAGAAGTAAGGTGAAATTTGTCAGTGCCCATTGTGGCCTAGCCAAACAGTGTCTCCTAAGCAGCAGGATCAGTAGTTGCAGTGGCTAGAGACCAGTATCAGCAAAGGAGGGTCTTAAAACTGTGACAGTGTAGAGATGATCCCAAGAGGGAGCGGTGGTGTATGCAGAGAGAAGCTGAGACAGGAGTCATGATGCTGGAGTGATGGGTGAACCTTTGGAGGTACAACCCATGTTCTCTGAAGAACTGAAATATGTGATCAGGGAAGTGACACTCCATTCTCCTGAGGCTGGACTAGGAGTGTGGACCTCTTTAAAACCACCACGTTTAACAAAATCCTTCTTAAAAGCATGTTTGGCCTACTACTCTCCCTTAAGATTCCCTAACTTTGAGTAATCAGAAAGCACATAGACTAAGAAAGAGGAAAAAACCCTTGGAGACTTGAGAAAAGTAGCCAGGAAAAGTCCACTGATGATTTAGTTAGACCAAGCCACAAAATCATCCACTTACCTGGAGACAGCACTCTCTTACTGCAGTATGGGAGAAAGTATGGGACTTGCTGACAAGAAGGGTGAAGTATCTTACTCCCAAGCTCTTGGATATGAAAGAGCAATGAGGCTTTAAGTGCACTTGCTGGGAATGAGGGAAGCACTTGGTGTATGCAGGTAAGCTGCTTTCCTACACTTAAAACTTAAGTTCAGTTGTTAGGTTTGCAGCGTGTTCCCACTAGACTGACAGTGAGTTTGAGATATGGATTTTATCACTGCAAGACTAGACAGGTGCATGATAAAATGCTTATCAGACCCTGTGGTAAAACACAGTGACAAAACACTGGTGTTGTCATAACAAACTGCAACACAGCAGGGCTGTTGCTAGGGGCTTTCTGTTTTCAAGGAACTTTCTCTGCCATAAACTGTACAATGTTGCTGGCTGTGGCTGATGACTTTGAGTGGTGGCAGGAAACGTAAGCAGGGATGGACCCTGACGCATCCCCACTACCAATGCTCCATGATCCTTTCCTCCCTTGCAGTTTCTTTGCGCTCTGTGTGAATAGCTACACTGTTTTACTAATCTCAACAATGGGATTTGGGACTGTATTCGCAGCTGAGACAAGAGGGGAATTAGGTCAAAACTCCCATGAAACAGTGCCCAGAATATAAAAGAAAACAGTGGTGCAGTATGAGACTCCGTCGTGTGTGTCAAGGTTATTGCACATGTTTCTCTACTGACCTTAAAAATGGAGCAGATCAGCACTAGTGAAGTCAGAAATTCTGACTTCCTTAGAGGGTTGGCACTTTTGAATGCCTGTAGAAGTTCTAACTCACTGTGCTGAAACTCTTTAAAAGTAGTTTTAAGTACAGTCAGACTTCCAAATCCACATACAGTAGCCTGAGTTTTTCAAATGAGTTGGAAAATTAAACAAAAAAGGCAATTGATATATGTTAATCCTCTTAGTGTCTGAAGTTCAGAGTAGCCAAGGCATTCTTTCCTGTGAGAAACCCCTACTGAAACAACTTGTGTTTGAAATTCTTCCCTCTTGTTTTGTTCTTACCACCCTCTACACCTTTCATCGCAGGAAAGCTACTTCTTATGCCTTTGTTACTTTTTGTTGTCTCCTTCCCACCCACTGCCTGGCTAATGTATATATCCGATGAAGATTCCTAAACCGCGTGCGCTTTACATCAAGAAACAGGCAAAATAGGAAAAGTTTAATTTGTGTGTAGCAGTCACATACAGTCACACTTGCAGCATGATTGAAGTGAAATATTGACACTGGTAAGCACTTGAGTTCACTGACAGAGCAACACATACCACTATGGTAGTCTCCAAGTTCTAATACTAAGCAGACGCTTCAGCTAGATTCCTAGCTTCCATTTCCTGCTTAGCCTTCTCTCTCATTTCTCTTTCTCTCTCAACGAGAAGTGCTTGTTCTTGCTCCCACTCCTTCAGCTTCAGCTCATGTTTTGCAATGTCTTCCACTTCACACGCTGGCAGGTTTTTCTCAACAAGTTGGGTGGTCAGGGTTAACAGGCTTTGAACTTCAACCTTGCCCAGTGAATGCAGCTTGGAATACAGCTCCTGTCATGAAAGGGGATTTGGTGGGGGATGAGGAGGAGAGAGCCCGTCAGTCACAAAATAATCAGATGCAAATTACTTCGCTGTAACAACCAACACATTGCTGCTTGAGTCTATTAGCTGGGCTATACAGGTCAGGTAACTGTTTTATGCTAGCAAAGTGTTTTGACTGTGGTAGCTGGTACCATTTCTTGAAACACTAACCTCTAGAATTTTTTTTTTTGAGCAATAAACTAAAACCAATTAAGTTTTATTTTCATTAACCAATGAAATTTTTGTTAGTTTTACAAGTTCAGTTATCTGGTATTAACAAAGATGAGTGGACAAGTCAACTACAATAAATATAATCAAAACACCTTGGGTTTGTTTCTTGCCTCAAAACCAGTCCAGCAATGGCTTCACACCTACCTGCATTAGCATTCCTCTCAACAGATGCACACCGCTTTAAATGCTCTCTTGCTAACGGCATACTACACAACGCCCATGGTTCTTCTTCCATACAGGTACTGTCATCTGAGGTTTGTCTATGCTTACACAGACAGGGGGTATTGTTTTAGGGATATTCTACGCTTAAACTAAGAGCAGGACTTAAGAAACTGTGCAGTATTTCTTTCTTGAGTTGTACTTAATTAGATTTCATACAGCATAAAAATGTTAATTCACTTAAGATGATGAATCATCCAGTGACACTACTTCTGTCTTTTCGGAATCTTTACCCTGATGGCTCACTAACAATCTGATCAATTGCCATAAACAGGTGCAGATACACAACCAAGGAATTTCCTGGGGAAGAAAGATGATGTGGCACTGGCAGATTCTTTACCTCTTGCTCACTCCTTGGACAGTAACACATTTTCCTAATTGTTCTTTTAACAAAACACTTATACTGAGCCCAGCACTTGTAGAAATGTTTAAAATAAGCATGTGTCCTAAAGAAAGGTACATCTATGCAATGTCCCCTCTGAATAAAGACTATCATTCTGCAATTCAGGATGATGTAAAGAAGATGTGGGGATCATTCACCTCCAAACAAAGTTGCAATTCTGGGGCCATGAAGATAGCTTGACTTCCACTTTCAGTTATCACTGGAAGCTTATGTGCTATGCTGCTAGCCTCGGTGCTCCTCTTAACCCAGCCCACGCTGGCAATAATCTGGAAAGGCACTGCCCCTCTGCTCCTCTCCTGAGGCTCTGCCTTGTGGAGAAGGGATGACTATGGGTGTGATCTGTCTGGACTTCTGCAAGGCCTTTGGCACAGTCCCCCACAACATCCAACTCACCATGTTGGAGAGATAGGGATTTGATGGGTGGACNCGAGCAACGTGTTCCAGTTGAGGGTGTCCCTGCTCTCAGCAGGGGGTTTGACTAGATGACCTCTAGAGGTCCCTTCCAACCCAAACATTTCTATGTTTCTATGTTTTTTTCTTCTTCCCTCTAAGGCCTCTCCACTTCTCTCTGCCTTAGCCAACAACTGCAGGCTTTGTGGTGTTTTGCCAGACTCTTGGAAGGTTTGAACTGGACAAATGGCAGATTGAAGACTAAAATGCTAGGCATGCAGGTCTGAGGGGCTTGGGTATTCGGCTCTGGTTTTTGATTTTATGACAAAGAATGAAAAAAAAACAATAATGGCTTTGAAGCTAATGGATTAAAACCAAACAGTAATATTTAGGTGTATTAATCTCTATTTAGTTTGAGATATCAGTAAATATAAAATGCACAGGTGGGAAATATGAAGTATCTGTACATCTTAGGTCTAGGGAAGAAACCTGACAATACTGATGTTCACAGATTAGATACCCAGTTTAAACATAACTGGTTTAGGTCCTGCAGACCGTCCATCCAACCACTGCCACAGATGTGCTGGAAAGGGGTTTTATGCACTGAACCTAAAAAGTATGAAACTGAACAAGAAAATGGCAAGAAACTGGAAACTAGCAGGGCTTCTCTCTTAAGTCATTAGTGGTACCATTGAACTACTGGAATCTTCCCTGCTCTGCTGTGATACAGCAATGAAACCAATTTAGGAAGGAGCAGGCTCTCTATGTCCTGCAGGTACCAAAAGGGCACATTCTTAAGTGGCTAATTCATTGATTTATATAAACACTGTCCAGGGCTCTGCACTCAAAACGTTTAGAGAAGGAGCACTGCTTTAGAAAGGGTCTTTCCATCACTCATGTGATGAAATGCTTGCTCATTGATCACTGACACATGGAAGGAATTGCCTGAGGAACACTGTATTAAGTAGTGAGCCTCAGCATATGGGATCTGAAAACAGGCAATTACAACACAAATGACAGTGTCAGTCAGAGAGTCTAAGTTACAGCTCTAAAAGCTTTATCCAGAAAGAGCCAAATGCTTTCAAGTCCTGTTTGTTTTAGTGGAAACGACGGACAAGCTGCCTCTCACACATTGTACGATCGGCTGCTGTGACTTTTTCAGGTAATTCCACAAATAGCAGTTCTGAAGGTTGGTAATGAGATGTGGAGCCCAAGTGCAATAAAAGCCATGCAGAACAAGCTATGGCTCTATGCAGGAACTGTATGTCTGGAGCAAATCCACATGCTTTTCCTCACATACTCAGGTGTATGACCTGTGAAGGAGCACTTGGCAAGCAGGAGACAGAAGTAATTGGTTTTTTGCTCAAGAGACATGCTGGTTAATGCAGGGATGGACCAAGTGCAACTCAAGTGTTTCCAGCAGCTGGAGTGCAAATCCTGTGTTGAGATTACACCACACAAGGCACTGATGATCTGTGCTGGGACAGAAGCTGTGAATACCAACATCACCAGGCTGCTCTGGAGCTATCACCTTCTCTCAAACTTGCACGGATTTCTAGCGAATGTCTTTGCCCTGTGAACTAGGCCCATAGGTGTCCAGGGTTTCAACTGGGAAGACTGGCTGGTGCTGGCCTAATGGATTTGATACAAGAGTCTGAGAGGTCTTCCACGTTTAGCTGAAATGTCATTCTGACTTGTGAGCTCCTTCTCATCCAGACAGTCAGAAATTGTGACTATTCACATACAATTTACTGTTTCATACCCAAACTTCACATGGGGGGTATACCTTCCTTATATTCAGACTTTTCTGGTGAGAATTTAGAGCTAAGTATTGGGATTGTATGTTTGTTGGCTCAAAGTCAGGGCACTCACTGCCACATCAGAGAATTAAATGGGGTTAATTATGAAACTTGCGGAAAGGCTGTGCTGAAGAGGTACCCTCTTGGCTCTTGTCTGCCCACAGTGTGACATTTAGGGCTTGTTTTGAGCACTCTGCATTATTTTCTTCAAGGCTAGACAATAGCAGGACAATAAGAGACTCAAAATGTATTGCTCCCTCCTTCAAAGGGCACTTCTGTTTACCTAATTCACTGTATTGCATTAATTATCACATGCTGAGCACCAACTGATTCCCCAACACTTTAATTAGAAGTTCTAACCGCTACAAAGCAGATTTAATATCTAAAGATCAGTGGCAAATAATTTATTTAAATAAAAATAAAGAAGTGTGTACATGAGCTGAAACCACAGGGTATTAGTCTTTTAACTTTTGAAACTTCTTTAGAAGTTTGTATCCAGAACAACTTCCCAAGGTCATGACAGCAACAGCAGAAACATGGGCTCTGGAAAGAGTACTGCTCCTGGAACTAAAAGCTAGATTAGTTTTTAACCTGGGGTATTTGATTTTTACCACAGCACAAATCAGAGATGATAAAATAAAGTGAGATCATCATATAGCTACAAAATGATCAAATAAAATGCACCCATTATATAGGTGTGCTCTAATGATGAACTGTTTGTGTAACGTACACAAATGGACAATAATTCAGGATAGTCACATGCCTATTACAATTTATTTTAATGAGCAAGAGCCCACACAAGGTCAGATAATGGATCTCGACATAACACTTCCAGGAGCAGGACTGTAACATTTTGATATATGAAAAGTAATGATATAATCCAAGCAGACAGATAAAAGACAAGTGGCCTTGAGCACTTATGTCTCTGTAGGCTGCTGCTTCTTCTCTGAAGAAGTGATGTAAGGTGACATCAGTTTCAAAAATGGCAGGTGGGACTTCTGATGCACAGAAGGGCTGTCAGTCTACTAGCCATAATAAGCCTGAATATATATTTACTAGCATATATTCTGGAGATCTACTATGGCTTGGAATACTTAGATAAATAAAATTCTCTTACCTTGAATCGGCTGTAGTACTCAGGTACTTTAGACTGCTCTGTTTCTTCTGATTCTTCACACTCTGACTTCTGCTCTAATTCCTTGACTTCTTCAGATGATTCTGGATTAGGTTTTGCTTCAAGGACAGACTGCAAAGTGGCCTCCAGAGCATCAATCTGAACAATAAAATTTGTCATCATTAGAATAAACAGATTGGAAATATAATCTGAAGAACACTGCTGTCACACATAAAAACCACTTTGTGAGTTACCATGTAATTTGAGATGATTTCTGTGTATGATAAAAAGAAAAGCAAAATTATAAAAGGAAATGAGACTTATTCTTGGAAGAATTTTGTCCTGTACTTGGGACCTTTGATGTTGGACATTAAATCCCTACAACAGAACAACTCCACCACTCTCTGTCAGCAGCACAACTCCCTGTGACTCAGATGCTGACTAGTATTTGCAGATCTGGCAGGCATTAGGTTAATGTCTCATCTTGGCTTATCCTCTTGTGTATCTGACCATAAATACTAATACTAAATTGTAGTCACTGTAAAAACTGCATGAGCACAACACACAATCACAGATAACATCTAAATAAGATATCCCCGTGGAATATCTGAACAGTATAAACTCTGAGACAAAATCTCAATACCTCTTTGGTGAAAACGAGGCAGGGAAGCTACCTGTTCAGCAACAAGAACATTAATTCTTATCGCTATTTTGGTAATTTAATGAAATAACCAACAAAATAATAACTATGTTCTTGGAAATACATACACTCATTTAGAGACTGTCAGATAATTGAAAAAAAAAAAACCCAAACAAAAGACAAACCAAACTTGTCTTGCCTGTTCATAGTTAAACAATGTACCACAATACTAAATCAGGATTTCTATTATGTTAAGATAGTAATGGCAGAGAAGAGACACTATTCTAGTCAGAACTGAATGGAAGTTTAAAGCCTGAAAGTAAACTAAGTGACTGATAACAATTGGGCAAATCACTTGAAAATGTCTACACTAAAATCACGCAGTTAAGAAAGTTCATTTGAAAACTTCATTTTTAGATAATGATATTTACTTACCCAGAAAGTAGTATCACATTTTGGAAAAGAATCAAGTTCACAAAAACAGGGCGTTATTTTTCCCAAGTAACTCTGCAGCTTGCAAGGACAGTGACTTGCAAGGACAATGACTTACAGCATAGCCTATACTTCTCAGTGCTACAATATGGATTTTCTAGACTTGTGTAATGCTGAACATAGTCCTGCTCAAGAGAGGCCCAGATTACTACAGGAAAAAAGGGTTTATGGCAGTTGAAGTTGTTTCCATTCTACCTGCTGCTGATTTCAGTGAAAACTGACTGATCCCAACACTGGCCTGGTCAGTGCTCTTGAGTTCTTCACCCTTAGAAATACTGCAGTTTAGCTGGAAATAGTAATTAAAAATATTTTGTATGGACTTTAATCTTAGTGAGCACTTAGGTAGAGAAGGCCAGATGATGCAAATAAATCCAAAGTAATTATTTTACAACAGGTAACAATATGGACCAAGATATTTTCCTTGTTTTCCTTTCTGCATTAGGGTCTGCACAAAAATTACTTTGATAATAACAAACCATTCAGGACCGCTCTTGGTCCTCAGCTTTGGGAAACTTATTTGACACTACTGTTTATACAACTACTGTTTATACACTGCTATGCAAAATCCAAATGAGGCCAAGTATCTCTTCAGGAACATTTCTTTGTGGCTTTCAATCAATGCTACTGGATTTGCACAGAGATGCCTGCAGCATTAGTGAGTAATCAGTAATGATTGTAAGTTCTCAACTGTTCATGGAACAAAGTAAAAACTGTCTCTGCGAAGACAGTGCTGCTTTCTACACAAACTAGTGTCCGTGTTCACTGTTTTTTACACAGAAGAATGGGATCTTCTATGGACCTGTTGTACCATAGACAAATGCAGCCTTCTTTCATCACTTGGATATTCAACCTCAACCAAGAGCAACCTCCTTCATTTGTCTAGGGTTTGTAAGCAGAAAAAATATCACAAGCATATTAGGCTGAGTTCTCCATACTTGGAGTTAAGGAAGAAATCCCCCACATACCCAAAGATGTAACTAAAAATGATGGATGCTGCAGATGTGATGCTTCTTTCCTTGTACTATCCAGTATTAGAGAAAGCTGCTCCTGAGCATGAAGCAACAGATAGGACATCATGCTGTGCAGTGAGTGCCCTGACCTTTTGTTTGTCAAGGGAAATGCAGAGACTGCAAGACTAGTAGTGATGCTAGCAAAAGGAAGACTCTCATCACCAAAGACACCTTCAGGAAAGGGTACCAAGAAGATGAGGTAAAGCATCAGTGCTGTTTCTGTGTTCCAGCCCATGTGGTGGTGGCTTCCTAAGTTATTCCTCCTAAGCTGACTGATTCCAGGATAAGCGAGATACCCCACAGCACTCCTAAGCCCCAAGTCCTTTAGTCAGGACTGAATCTATCCATGCGCTCTAACTGAGGGCACTACAATCCTTTTAGAAATCACTGTGTGCCATTTTTGGACCAATATCACTCAGGACACCATCTCAGAGGACATAGAATACATGGATTTCTGTGCCAGGAGAGGAAAGAGATGTGATATTTCATCCTCATTGCTAAGACATGTGTCTCCAACTGAGTTCAAAAGCTTGGGAAAAAAAGGTGTCTTCCCACCCCATAGATATGTGCTTTCTTCAGCACAGTCCCAGGTGTCTCTATAAGGAGGGCAAAGTTAGGAAACATTCTGAAGTGATTTGTGGCAATAGCAGACAATCCCAAGGACATGACAGTAGACATCATAACTGGCTCATCAATCAAAGCAGTGGTTCTGTTCTAAACATTACTTCTGTCTTCCAAAGACCTCTGGAGCATTGCTGGGCCTCTTCTCATTAGCAAGGCACAGAATTCAGAGGTTTTACTGGAGTCTGGCTTATGTGAAATTCCCTCTGTTCAGCAGTTTATAGCCTTCATACTTACAGCTTCCTTGCAGATTTTGCTGTCCCCAGACGATGAAGCCACATTCTCCATCACTTGCAAGGCTCTATTCAAGTATCCAGGTGTCCACATGAGTGGCATTAGATTGTATACAGCTCTTAGACCCTTATTCAACTCTACTTTCCCTGTCAAAAAAAAAAAAACAAAAACCCCCAACTTTAGCATTAGTACTTCAGCACTTGAGTCTTAATGGAATCCATATGGGTTGGCTTCTGTTTTTTAAAAGTGAGAATAATTGTCTTGGTTTCTGTAGTAAAAACAGCACACTTCCTTCAAAAGCTGCTCTGACAGAACTGCTATTACTTTGTTTTATTAAGGTGTCTTCTTTTTGCCCATTTTCATGGCTATTATATATTTGTTCCTGGTTCCTGCTCATTCTCCCTCGACCCTGCCCTAGAAATTTTGTCAGATAGAAAGGGGGAAAAGTGGTCAGGTTTTCTTGGTATCTAGCAGTTATCTGAAGATCTGACATGGACTGGCCATGTAGTATATGCACACAAAATCTTGTGTTTCTGGACTCGCCTCTGTGGCCTTTAGGGCCTAATCACACATGTACCATGGTCAGACTGTACAGCACTCACAGCACGCACTCTGGCTAACTACACAGTTTAGCACCCTTATTTCTGCTGGAGCTTCCCAAGAGGAAGTATGGGAGACCTGCCAAAATGAAATTTTGGTTCTTGATTTAGGACATTCTGTGCAACAAGATTTTCATTGACTTTAGCAGGACCTGTGATGTGGAGCACCACAGACAATGTGTTTTTTCTTCTGACAATTAGTAGAGAACATGAAACTCCTACATAACAGAGAAAATGTGTATCACATTGCAGTTGCTGGGTACTAATTTGCAATGATTGTCGCTCTAAAGTTATGATTTTGTCATTGTTAATGTAACAATACCACTTCAGTGTAAGTTACATGAGTTGTAGATCCAAGCTCTTGATCTAATTTGAACTCTGGCTATGTGGTGCTTAGGAGCATGGTTTAGTGGTGAATTTGGCAGTGTTAGGTTAATGGTTGGACTTGATTATCTTAAGCATCTTTTCCAACATAAGCAATTCTGTGATTCTATAAAGAGACAAAACTATGAAACATACTTTATTCTTCTTTACATGGAAGAGAATCGTTTAGGAAAAGCAAGGTAGTAAGTGCACAGGCAAAACTTTTGGACTATGGATAAATTAAAACAGCTGAGATGCTTGAGGCCACTCTGTGCCCCTAGACATCTTTCACTCTCTCCGAGGATGGTCCCATTAGCGTTGGCAAGACTGTGGAACACATGACACAACAGTAAATAGCTTTTGATTTACTGAATGTCAATGTCATGGAACAAGTACCACTGCTCACAAACAGTGAAGTTCATTTTTGAAATATGGGCACCACTCAACCGAGCTAGATGACATAAACACAACAAACTGAATGTCAACTGGACGATAAAGTCCCTATTTGTATCAGTTTCTCCACTGCATGACACACTTCACCTCTATCCAAAACCCTTCTTGGAACTTAATTTTCACACTTACCCTCCTTTTAGTCTTACAGTCATGATAAATCCAAATCAGCATTCTAATTCTGCCACTACTCATTATTTATTTTCAGGCCACATTTTAAGAACATGTCCACATTTTATTCCCCTCAATAAATTCTAGAATAAAATAAAGTGCAGTAGTGAAACAACTGCATATTCATAAATTTTAAATTCATCAATTACTTTAAAGTAAATAAGCATTTTGTACTGAAGACAAAATGTATCTGCACTATCCCTCTAAAGGTTAGAGGAAATTCAAGCATTACTTACACCATTCCCTTTCCCTTCAATTCTCAATATACTCTGATCTAACTGCTCTTTAATCATGGAATGGTTTAGGCTGGGAGGGACCTTAGCAGTGAAGACCCCTTAACAGACACAGGATAAAGCCACTGCTACCTGCTATTCACAACAAAAACATCAACTTTACTGTACTTAGTGAATATTCTAAACATAGTGGTTTTCTCTCTGAACTTCTCGAGTTTTAAGGGCTATTTTAAGAACTTCATTAACTAGAAAAAGACTTTATTGTCCTTAACCTTTGTGTTACTGAACTCTGTACTTACAGGGCTTTTTTAAATTTGCTGCTCCACAAACAAACCAACCCTATTGTTAAGAATGTCTGTCTTTCAGCTGCCAGTCCAAACCTGCAGGGAGCCCTAAACGAGGTTCTGAAGCTGTCTTGATAAAGGGCATAGCATTCAAATCAGTACCAACCTCCAGACTTACAAAACAGATTTAGCCTTAACTCTGAAATAATTCCTTCCACTGTTTCTGTCTTCTTCTGTCTTCTCTTTCCCTTTGTTACATTTTAATAAAGCAAAGATGCCAATTTAATTCAGTCACTGAAAACAAGAGGGAAAAGATAACTGTGAGGGAAGTAAAACTTACCAAGGAATGCATAACCATATAGCTGGGAGCTAAACCCCACAGTGTTTGTTTGCTTCAGACCTGTAAGCAACAGGGATGCTCCAAGATTTCTCTCCTCTTCCCACTGCAAAGAACGTAAACTGAGTGATTCTTGAGAAATACAAACACAAAATGGTAGCAGCCATAGACAGCACAGGTGGCTTTCAGCAGATATCTTAGCAATAAAGTAAAAAAATCATTAAACATTTCTAGTGTTAAGTTACAGTACATGTATCCTGAAGAACACCTCTCTCTCCAGAAGACAGTAGAATTTGAGAGGTTGTGATTTTGCATGGAAATCAATCAGTGCATTCCCTTCAGGACAAAGGGTCACAATGACGTGCACTAGCTGAACTCTGTCCTACCACCTGCTTAAGTTTAACACTGCTGAAGAAAAACACCTCATGGCTTCTGTACTACTACAGCCTTTTCCTTTATGTATATGGTAAGACACATACTCCACTGTCCCTCATTAGAATAGGAAAATGCTGAGAAAAGAGTATGCTGCTAATGGCCACTCTGAGCTCAAAATTTGCACTGTTGAAAAGAATATATACAACTTGCCAAGATCACTGTATGCCCCAGGATTAAAAGTATAGCTGTCTCTCCAGCTAGAGGGAAGTACCAGCTGTCTGAGCCAGACCACGAGTGATGGCTAACAGACACCCAATCAGTAAGTACATGAAAATCACAAGAGTAGCATGAATTTTGTTTTGCTATAGGATAGTACAGTACATTTTTTAAGACCAGAGAAGCACAAACATCAAGGATAAATGTCTCTTTACTCAAGTGAAAGGAGCTGAACAACACCCATTGCTAAGAAAATGAGGAAAAAAAAAAAAAAGGCAATAGATCAGAGGAAGTCTGACTGTCTAACACCTGGGCTTTATGGTGATTTCAGTGTCTTAATACCTTATGACCTGAAACAAATATCCCTGGTGAAAGGCAGCAGCCTTCTGAAAAATTCCGTAAGGTAGACAGAGTCTTAAAAAGCACAAAGGTTTACCCTTCTACTTTAATGCATTATTCAGAGGTGTCTTTTCAAGGTATGTAATTTTTATGTCTCTCCATTCAGGTGCTATGAGAATTTGCACATTATCATCTGACACAAAATAATGTCACCTGACAGCCAGGCACAGTATTTACCTGACCCACAAATGGGATACAAGAAGATAGGGCCGTTTTCCGCTGAAATCAGCACTGCAGCTGAATCTTACAGGAAAATCAGGTGCAACTGGAAAAACACGACTTCTAGCAGTCTAGGTTCTTTTGGGAGCTAGCTCATTTGGCTTCAACAGCTGGAGTAACAGCAAGAACTTCATGTTAAGACCTTTGCAGTGGAAGGCAGCAATTCTACTGACTGCTCACAGCAGTCAAGGAGGAAATTTTCTGGAGAGGATCAAGACCCGTCAGGCTTTCAATGGTGTTTACAAAAGCAGAAAAATTGAAGCTCTCTATCACCTGCTATACACATGAAAGACTGACATAGTCACATCACTCAAGACTGAAAAAAACTTTTTCATCAGGCTGCTGGACCCTCAGTTACAGCCAAGGGCCTGTCTTCAACAGTATGATGGCTGACCTGTCTAGCACCTTGGAAAAAGGGAATGGGTTTTTCAGGAGTTACTGAGCAGATCTCATAACTCTGTCTACCCCAACTTGTGAAATCAAACACAGCAAATTGGTACTGAGCATTATGAGGTGCTGAATGGTACTCTGTATGGTATATAAATACAAAAATATGTCTTATTGCTGTCTTTGGATAGGATTATTTCAAAATGCATATTAAGTCACAGCTAAATACATACGCTTGCCTTAAATGTGTTGTATGTCCATACCACCCTTGCCTGCACATTCAGCTTTCATGAAACACTACACATACATGAAAAGAAGCTGCCTAAGGTGATGGACATGGCATAGCCCTTTCCTGATACCTGAGACCCTTTTGCAAATGCAGAATAATCACACTTCCAAAAGCCTGAACTGTCATGTTGGCCTTAAGCAAACGAGAGGTGAATAAGAAACCTCTAATCCTTGGAGACAGGGAGACACAACAAAGTTATTTAAAAAATAAATACTAGAAAAAATACAAAGCCAAATGGGACAAATCCTAGTGAAAATGCTTTATAATTCTGCAACACCACCACTACCCACCTCTAATGGTGAGCAATACTCACCTTAACATGGTCTTATACAATAGGTGACAGTTTTTTGCTGTTAACTGATAGCGCCCTCTTTGAACTATGTAATTTCATAACTGATGGTTATGGGCATACATTACCCATTACATCTGAAAATCCCAATGCATCTTCTCTTTCAGAGAAAGGAGCAAAAGGGGTGAAAAGTTATTTGATGGTTTTTGTATTTTATTGTTCCTATTTTTTTTTCCTTTCTTCTACAGGTGTAAAAAAATAGTGTAAAAATGAAAAAAGAAAGGAGAATTTACTTTTTCAAGATAAAATTATATTCAAGACCTAATGCTCAACTGACCACACCACAACACTCAGAAATGAAGGCTTTGTGTATTATTTTGAGTGTGGTCACCTTACCGTATGTTCAGACTTGGTCGCCAGGTACTGATATAAGACGTAGAGGGAAAGAAGCTGGGTTGAGAATTCATCAAAACTTTCTTGCAGCATGATCTCTGTTACTATTGACATAGCATCTGCGGAGGAAAACAATACAAAATTAATAACTGCAAATTTTCACAGCTCCCTTTGGCTTCCATTCATGTTCACTGACACCTTCTTGATGTAGTATGTTTTGAAGTAGTTAGGGAGAAGGTGGAACACTTCTTATGGCTAACAGTATAAACTGGGTCCTGCTCGCTTAGGTTATCAAACACATTGTAAGAATATGGAATGGGTTGAATAGCATGAGACCACAGCAAATGGGCTTTGCAAACACCTTAGCTCTACACTCTCCAACTGGCCTTTATTTGATCAACCCTTCAATGGTTAACACTTTTGTAAAATCTCCAAAAATTACTACTTTGTTGTTGTGTATAGATTACAAACAAGAGAAGACTGGCTTAAATTCATTGCCCTTAAGGAGACAGGAGAGTACAATGGAGCAGAAACGTTGTCACAGATCACCCACAGCACTCACTGTATGCAGCAAACAGTGCTCTGGAGGAGATCCACAGGGAGTTACAGTGACACTCCCTGTCAGGAAGAACAGTTGGTTAAACAAAAGGCCTTGAGCTTGTCACAGAAAGGAAATACAGATGGAGTAAGAGGGAATTCACAGATAGAGGGGTTCTCAAAATAAAATAAATAGATGTAATAATTTGGCATTTAGAAAAACCTCTATGATAAAAGCTACAATTCGACTGTTCCTTTCAGTTATTTGTTTTACAAGAGGCTTATGCCAAGAAAAGTTCACTGCAAGTCTGCAGTACCAGAAAACTTGCAGTGAAATGAGTATCGTAAATATTTGTCAACAAACATGAGAGGATTATTCATCTCAACACTTGAACAGTCAATAAAGAAACAGAGGCACCTCAACATGGTAATTTAGCATAGCTGACTCTCTCTGGTGACAGTCTAGACAGCTTAGATATGTAGCTTTCTGTAGCTTATGTAGATAAGGTGATCTCTATCCAAGCATTTCCATTCTTATAACACTCTAATTGTCCGTAATAATTCCTGTGATATCATTAGCATGTAAGCCAGACTTGTAAAAACTGGCAAAGTTGGTTTATATTTGGAACGGGATTAATCACAGCAGAAACTGTGAACTGCACGTTTCAAAAATAGATACTGAATAAAAATCCAGGAGAAATGGATACAAACATGCAGAAAAGTAGGTTATAGGGAGGAGAAGGCATGTTTTTAAGGTGATTTCAGAGAAAATATGGCTAAATGCTTTTAATTCAAATAAAGGCTCTGAAGATAGAAAAGCATACACCTAAGGATTCATAATTGATACTTTTTTTTTTACCTTCGTATTTCTTCTGCTTTATAAAACAATCCAACAAAATATTGAATGTAAAATTATCTGGGAAAATTCCATACTGAACCTGAAGAGAAGAAGGAAAGAAAAATATCAGTGCGAAAATCTGCTGTCAGATCTTCCCAAGCACAGCACTGCATGTATCAGAGACATCAGACTATGGCATTGCACATGGCTGCAATGTGACAGTCAAGCAAAACCAAGGAAATTCACACTGCTTGTGTGATGCAGGCCTTCTAATTTTTGATATACTGGACTTGTTCTGACATTTTTTCTGAGCCTTTGGGACCAAGAGGGGCATCACCTATCAGGGTTTTATACCTCACCAGCATCTAGCATGTTTTGGACACCAATACTGTTTAAAACCAAAAAGCTTTCTGGGAAGAAAGATGAAATAAAAGCCATAAAGAGTTTCAGCTAAAATTCAAGTGAAACATTATTTTTTGTTTTAACAAATAACTTTTGAACCTAAAACCACAGTTTACAGGACATGGCTGCAACAGGAGTTCCAGGTTAGCCACACTTGTCTCAAACAAATGATCAAATATATGAATGGCTTTTTCTTGTAAAAACTTACCTTATTTTTTAAAGTGTATAAGGCTTTGTCTTGGGCACCATACTTTACACACTGTCTGATCCAGCTGTGGATGGTCCAGTCTCTCAAGTACCAGGAATTTGGACTATGCCGAAATCTACAGGACAATGAACAGTCCAGGTAACAAAATAAGTCTTTGTTATCAGAGAAATAAATTCTGTAATCAACAAACTATGAGCTTCAGAACCACTGCCTTTCACAATCTCAAATATTAGTCTGTATGCACTTGACTCTGCAGTGAAACACTGCTCTCCAACAAGACCCACCCTGCTCTTTGAAGTGAGAGAAACAAAACTTTGATACACTTTAATAGTGTATATGAAGGGGGAATCTGACCTTTCCACAAACGCCTGTTTTAAACTTCTCTCCTTCCAGAAAGACTACTGCTTTTTCCCTTGAAAAGATGAATACTATAAAATAATAGCTTGCTATATGTATGAAAGTCAACTGAGATTGCTCTAAACACTATAGTACTTTTTAACCTTGTTCGTCTTATTGTTTAACACTGTACTGTTCTGGTCTCATTAAAGACCAACACTGCTCCATGACTGATGACATCAGCAAAGATCAGAATGACATCAAAATACAGCTGGGTCCAAACCTTTGAAGCTTGTGTAATCTGGTTCACTGTGCCACAGCACAGGCCATCCCTGAGCTGCAGTTTGCTTCATTTGCTTCAGAAATGCTTCAGCAGGGAGGCATGCCTCATGTAGGGGGAACTGCCTTCTTCTGCCCCCCCTGCAATAGCTGCCTTGCTCCTGATGTTTCTTTAACCCATTCTGAGACACATCATGCCAATAGATTCAGCAGTCTTCCCAGGCAACTCACTCCAGTGCTCAACCAATTTGTAAAATTTACTACTTCTATGTGCAGTCTCTTTTATTTCATCCTTATTCAGATATAAACACTTTGATCTGTATTTGGAGAACTGGTGACAGAAAGCAGACGGAGCTTTACCTTTGGCAAAGACTCAAAATCCAATTAAGAGTCCAGTGGTAGGAGCTGCTGCCTTGGTCCTGCACTGAATTTTACACCCCAATGTGAAGAGATGCACACAATCTTTCTCAGTTATAATTGTATACATGAAAAATGGGCTCAGTTCCCAGCACAGAAGTGACTGCCACTTTCTGTAGAAAACACCAATGATTGAGCTGGGCTCACGTGCAGATGCTTGCAGCCTCCAGCCAAGCTGCAGCACCATTTAGAGTCAGGGTTGGCTCTTCCATCTGAGTGAGCATGCTTTCCAGAACATTTATCAGATTAACGTAACCACCAAGTCTCTCTCCCCCTCGGTGAATCTCTGCATCTCATGTCTGAGGGCTACACAGATGACCATGTGTGGAAAAGTACTGCAGCCTAGAGAGCCTTCATAATGTAGAAGACAACCACGCCAAAAGCAGAGCTAAACAACTACACAAAATCTAAATATATGGCTCTCTAAGTGACAAACGAAATCTTCTCATTCAATTATAATTAAACAGAAAAAGAAAAGCATGCTTTGAATATTAAATTACAAATATCCATTCTGTTCCCTTAATTGTTTTCCATTTTCTTCCCTCTGGAGTTCAAATACTGTGAACAGCAAGAATGTGTATTTGCTTTCATTAAAGTCCTGTTTCAATAATCCTCACAGGAAGCATCAATTACAGGCATTTGGATTTAATCATATTTTGATGGAACAATTATCTAATTGCTACAGACTGTTTCACCCACCATTTAAGATGGGTCAGAGTGCAACACCAGCACCCAGAAATAAACATTCAAGCATCTTTCAGATTTGCTTCATTAAATGTTTACTGTTGTTTCACAAGGGGAAAAGAACAGACTTGTCTTACAAAAACATGACACTGATGCTCTCAAAGACTCAGGCCTTTCTTCGACACAATGTTTGGCATCCTTCCTACTAATCCCTTACACCAGACAGAAGGAAAAAATAAAACAAACAAAAACCCAAACTACAAAAAAAACACAAAAAAAACCCCAACAAACCAAAAAACAAACCCCAAACCTCAAAAGTTTAGTTGGGTTTAAATACTGAGCTTTTTGCAGAGCTGTATTCACAGTCCTGAGTACACCACAGTGAGAGCAATCACTCCGATACCTCCTGCACCCCTGGAATGCACAGGCTACTGTAACGGTAAAATGCTCCTAGGCCTCAAACACGAATTGCACTTGGACAGTAAAAGGCCTAACAGGGATGCAATGTGGACTAGAAACAGGATGAAACCGATCCTCAATCAACACAGGTTTCTGGCACTAATATGAACAAAAATTCAGAGGCATATTATAAACACTTTTTAAAAACATCTTTGTGTGATGTTTGATGGGCTGGGACTGATTTGACTGTGTGTTTACGGAGAACCACAGGATCTATTGGATATAACTACTGCCTGTTGCTGTTAAGATCTTTATGTTCAGACTTGGTGTCCACTGCGTTCGGTACTATGCAAATAAAAATTAAGACCTTCTCAGCCAAATAATTTTCTAGTTAATTCAAATAATTAATTACAAAATAGTTGCCTGGGAAGGAAGAGACGTGACTGGTGCCTAAATTTTTCCGTCTCCATGTCAACAAGAACACAATACATATGCATGTGCACTATCCCTCAACACTACACACTTCCATTAATCCATGATGTGGTAGGACGATTGGAAGCAAAAGGAAACAATCTTTATTTTTTCTGACCCATGTAATGCTGGAATGAGCTCTATTCTGCTAACTGAGAAGAGAAGCCGACAGAATATCCGCTTTTATAGATAACCTAGACAAACTAAGCAAGTGTTGTGGCTGACAGTTTTATTGGAAAGGCAAGCAGGGAAAAGAGAGGAGCGCTGGTCACTTTGAACAAACATTAACATCTTCCTCTTCTTCCTCCACAAGACACAACCCAGGATACAATTAAGCAAGGCAGTATGTTCAGTGATAGATGAAAAGACAGAAGGAAGCTAAAATTACAGAAAGCAGAGGATTCAGAATGAATTAAGTAAAGGAAGCCTCTAGCAATTACTGTCTGTTTAATGGAAAGACCAAGAGGTTATCTTGCAGATGTCTGCTGCTGAAACTCATTTCTCTGAGACCTAATAAGAACTTCAGAAGCTCAAGATTCTTATAATGCATTCAAAACAGACAAGGAGAAGCATCTGTAACAGTGTAAGGGGAGCTTCCCATTGGTACGCTTTAATGCTAATTGCTGAAGAATCAATATGGTCATCCTTCCGGTCACTGAACGGAGAACATCTGTCCCCACAGGGAAGAAGAAGAGGAGTATGTCTAAAACAAGATGCTCCTGAAATACCAAGATCATTGTGAATCTAGCACCACACAGTGCAATAGTCCTAGAATTATTCTGGAAAATTGTTCAAAGGATGCACTCCAGAAACGTGATTTTCATTAAACCATTTTGTGGTACTTGCAAAATGATTATAATTTGGAAGAGATACACTGAGTGTACAGCCTTAGTACAAGGCAAACAGAACACTTTTAGCTAAGCAAGTGCACACTCTCTCTTGCTCACAAACTGGCCAGCACATTGTGCTAAGAATACATTTTTAGTTTACTAATTTCTGCACAAAGCCCTATTGCTTATTATTTACAACAACAGTGCTTAAGTACTCACAGTGTGTTAAACTGAACAATGGAAAAGTTGATCAGATGCTGAGAGTGCTTTATGGAATCCTCTACTAATACAGGAAGCATGACTGACTTGTGTTTGTGCCCTCCTACACTGCAGAAAAGCTGAGTGGATTCCCTTTATTTATTTATTTTACACGGTAATTCAAATTTGTTTGGTGCCATCAAGTGGTGATGCACTGTAGTTCTGCTTTCACATACCTTGTATTCTCCATGGAAGTAGAACAGCAACCCTGAAAGCAAACGCAAGCACCAAGACACTGGACTGTATACTTTTCCCTAGGTTTGGTACCAGGAATTACATTGCTTTGGGGACAGTCACAAAGGAGGAAAACAGCGAAGGAAAATTTGCCAGATTACAGAAGAGCAATTGCTGCAGAAGTAATATACTATCAGGAACAGCTCTGCTGTATGGAGGGAAAGCTACCTCAGCATATCTAATTCTTTGTTAAACTGATCAGAAGCTCCCATTTTATACTGTGGCTTTCTTAAGAGTCAATCCAATTCCTGGTACTGACAGAGGCCATTCTTGATCAATACAATATTTCTAAATCTACAGTGGTAGAGTACCCTTCCCTTAGACAACTTTGTCTGACCTAATGAGAAACTATTTTGCAATGATCTACAACATCCAGTGAACAGAACTACCTTTTGTACTATAAAATTCTCCTCTGCTCTTACTCTTTAGAGATTCCTGTACCATTTTCTGCCACATTGCAAGGAAGCAAAGAAATTAATAACGAGACACCGAGAAATCTCCATTCTTTTATTATTTCTAGTAAACACCTTTTAGATGTGTCACTGTGCTTTCCTCAGAGTTAAAAGTAGAGAGGTTTCGTATGTTGCTAGTCCTTTTGTAGGACCTGGTCCAGGAAAGGCAAGCACCTATATAGTGCCACTCACTGTAACAAATTTATTCCACCTATACTTCCACATCTCTCTTACTTCATTTAGAACTAGACAGAAATATTGGTTTGCACAATCTTTTGCTTTATCCAGGAGGGGAAAGTGACAGATATCTTCTCATCCACTTAAAATTCTGTTAAGTTGTGAAGGAAAATGTTAAGGAGACATAAAATGAATAAATATTATAAGAAATGTCTCTGTGAGCCAGAAAGGAGAGCTCTCAATGGAATTAATCCAAAGCCACTCCACATTTTACAAGTCATACAGGGCTGTGAAGCTCCTTGGCAATGAGATGTTTTTTTCTTCCCAAGCACATTTTTTAAGCTAGAACGCACAATGATCAAATAGATTCCAGGCAGGCTTAGCCTGAAAACTGGAAGGCTAAGGAAACTCCCTCCCTTTGTTTGTCACTTCAAGCCACAGGCCTTGGGAAAATCATCTGCATTTTAAATGGACCCAGGGGTTTTGCTCATGTATCATTGTTAAAAGCAACAGCTCTGAAAAAAAAAATAACCACCTTTGTTGACTGAAATCTCCTTTTAAACATGAGCAAAACGTTATTTTTCCATCTCTTATTTGCCTGCCTCTTAGCCTATACCTTTCTTTGTATGCATTCTTTCAAAAATTTCCTCATATAAACATATCAGTCCTATTGGAAAAATTTATGCATTAACTGCCTACACTCAAGCAAATATAAAGGCAACACTTTCCTTTTGTGATTAAATAAAAAATTCAATCTAGCATACATAATATAAGAAATCAATTATCAAATGCAGTAACAGAACAGGTTTAAAAAATTGGACACATCAGCTATAACAGAGGGTAGTCTAATGCTGACACAGCATTGTGCTCTTACACAACAGAAGTGGTTAACAGACTCCCTGAAAAAAAGACTACATTCAGCCCTTACTGTTTTACTTTTTATTGATTTTCCCTGATGTTTGATTTTAAACTAATTTAGCTGTTGATCGCTTTGACCATAAAATGAATTACTCTAAATTAGGCTCACTCCACCTCCACATGAATACATATTTCTTGCACACTGTCTTTTGTTCAGGAGCTGCAGAGCTCTACCACCACCGATGAATGCAGCCTCAAAAGAGTCAAAACACCATCAGTTTCTACATAAGGAAAAACTATGTCACAAAAGCACAATCTAACACCAGGGCTGAATAGGAGATCTGAAAAATAGTTTTAGTATCAGGTTGTGTTTTCCAGTTACAGCACATTCAGCTTTTATTTCTGTCCACCCCAATGTTACAGGTTGACCTGTTTCTTAACCCTTATGATTGGTAAAAGGACCCAGATCTGAGAGGAGATATTCTGGGTAGAAGTACATACTATGCAGCCATTTAGGAAGCATCAGGATATCAGTCTGGTAACTACCTTCTCCTAACAACTGAAGGTACAGAATTCACCATTCAGTGGTCTCAGACTAACTCTTGCATTGCTCAAAGTCCCAGTCCTGCACTTAAAGCTCAGCTCAAAGTCTCTAGCAATGACTACCACATACAACAATCAACCACACAGTGGCTAGGATCTGTTTATCCTTTACTGACTGTCATGGTTTAGGGTCAGGGCGGCCACTTAGACCTCACAGACACTCTCTGTTAACCACCATCTCTCCCCAAC
>VWZY01006819.1:10634-49677 GCA_013399075.1 Chloroceryle aenea
CCTAGCTATAAGAAGGGTGGGGTGGCCTCAGGCATGAAGCACATGGAGACGAACACCTACAAAGTCCAGCGCCTGCTGCATGTGAAGGGCAAGAAGAATGTGATAGCAACAGAGGTGAGTTATGGGATGTAGAGGGTCCACAGACACCAGCCTCTGGGCAGAGATACTGGTTGAGGTCAGGATCAGGCCAGACCACACCAGACACAGCTACTCTCAAGCAGAGGACAGAGTGGGTGTTGGGCCACACCACCTTGCCTCAGGAGCAGCCTCACCCTAAAAAGGCCCCCTTGGGGTAGGGAAGAGGAATATAGGCTGGAGGCATCACTGCTGAGGCAGGGCAGGTGGGGGTTTCGGAGTCAGGAGGACTCAGGCTGTTTGATCCCCTCCCCTCATCCCATCCTGCTGCAGGTGGAGATGAGCTGGAAAAGCTTCAATCAGGGGGATGTGTTCCTGCTGGACCTGGGACAGCTCATCATCCAATGGAATGGCCCTGAGAGCAACCGAAATGAGAGGCTGAAGGTATGACCAGGGGTCCCAGGGTTCTGCCCTGGAGGAAGGGGGTGACTAGCCAGCCCCTCCCCGATCTGGACTGACTCTTTCTCTCCTGGGGTGCAGGCAATGACCCTGGCCAAGGACATCCGGGACCGGGAGCGTGGGGGCCGTGCCAAGGTGGGCGTAGTGGATGGTGAGGATGAGGGCGCCTCGCCAGGGCTCATGCAGGTCCTCCTACGTGTTCTGGGCGAGAAGAAGGACATCAAGGCAGCCACTCCTGATGACAAAGTGGACCAGAAGCTCAATTCTGCCCTCAAGCTCTACCAGTGAGTTTCTGGGGGTGGGTTGCCCACAGAGGCATCTCCTCCCCTGCCAGAAGTACCCAGCACCCATTTCTCATATGTCCCACACTTCCCATCCCCACAGACAGCCACCAAGAGGGGTCAAGGCCACCATGGGGGTGGGGACAGGTCCTTCAGATGTTGTTGGAGCAACATCTGTTGGGAGTTCCCAACAGGGCTGGTACCCAATGGGAAGATGCTCATGAAGACATGACCTTTAGTATACGGTGGCAATGTGTCTGGGTGGCCCCATCACATCTGATGGCTCTTTGTCCCTCCTCGTGGCCATGAGTGAGTCACATGGCAGGGCAAGCTAAAATCCAAGTTGCTACCATGTCAGGGCAAGAGGATTCCTGGGTTCGACCTCTGCCATGATCAGGGTCAGGAAGAGACGTTCCCAACCAACCCTGCCACCCCAAGGTGGGACTGGGGAAGAGGTTTCCCAGATCCATTTCTAACCCCTTCTCTTCTCTTGACAGCATCTCCAGTGCCAGTGAGAATCTGATCATACAAGAGGTAGCAATTCGCCCCCTGACTCAAGACATGCTCCTGCATGAGGTGTGTCACTCATGGGATGCTCAGGGGTGCCCAATTTCCTTGGCAGCTTTAACCCCTCAAAACTTGATTTGGTGAACCCCCCAAACTGGTTTATGAAGGGTTAAACATGCCCAAAGTCCTACTTTTGTCTGTTGTCCCCCTCTCCAAGGACTGCTACATCCTTGATCAAGGAGGTCACAAGATCTTTGTGTGGAAGGGCAAGAATGCCAGCAAGGAGGAGAAGCAGCATGCGATGAACAGGGCGCTGGTGGGTGCTGGGTTAGGGGGTCAGTTATGGGACATCCTCGCTGCTCCCTGGGGTACCAGCCACCCTGTGCCCACACTCTGGGTCCAAATCCTCACAGGGTTTTATCAAAGCCAAGAACTACCCAGTCAGCACCAGCGTGGAGACAGAGAATGATGGATCTGAGTCAAGTGTCTTCAGGCAGCTCTTCCAAAAATGGACTCTCCCCAGCCAGACCAGTGGGTTAGGCAAGACCCACACCGTGGGCAAAGTGGGTGAGTGTCCCTTTCCAATGCTGCAGGACTCCTTGGATTGGGATGGGAGGTCTGTGAGAACCCCATGGCCAATGGGATGTGACTGAGCCCTCTGCCTTTCTCCACAGCCAAGGTGGAGCAGGTGAAGTTTGATGCCACCACCTTGCATGCCAAGCCCCAGATGGCTGCCCAGCAGAAGATGGTCGATGATGGCTCTGGGGAGGTGGAGGTATGGTGGTGAGAGCAAAATGTGGTACTATCTCAGGGCCCCCCCAGGCTGCAGCAGGGAATGCAATGGTGTCCAGGGGCTGCAGGGCAGGGGGATGCACCAACACAAGCAGCAGCATAATCTGGTCCCTATCCCACCAGGTCTGGCGTGTGGAGAACAGTGAGCTGGTGCCTGTGGAGAAGAGGTGGCTGGGTCATTTCTATGGTGGGGACTGCTATCTGGTGCTCTACACCTATTTTGTGGGGCCCAAGGTGAACCGCATCATCTACCTCTGGCAGGTGAGACCCCCATGGGTGGGGGACAGGGACACCTACCCTGACTAGGGCTGCTCTACCCCTCTGCATGACCCCATGGGAACAGTATGAGGGTTCCGTCTTCCCAAGAGGGAGATGGGGCCCATGGTGTGTGTTGAGCCCCACTCTGCCCTGCTCAGGGCCGCCAAGCCAGTGCAGATGAACTGGCCGCCTCTGCCTACCAAGCTGTCATCCTGGACCAGAAGTACAATAATGAGCCTGTGCAGGTCCGCGTCACCATGGGCAAGGAGCCAGCCCGCCTGATGGCCATCTTCAGGGGCACAATGGTGGTGTATGCGGTGAGCGCAGGCTGCTGGAAGGTGGGGAATGGGCAGGTGGGTGAGTCTACAGCACTGGTGGTGACCTCCTGTCCCCATACCCCCAGGGTGGCACATCACGGGCAGGTGGTGAGGAGCCCGCATCCTCCACCCGCCTATTTCAAGTGCATGGCACCAATGAGTACAACACCAAGGCGTTTGAAGTGCCTGTCCGTGCCTCCTCCCTCAACTCCAACGATGTCTTCGTGCTCAAGACCCCCAGCTGCTGCTACCTGTGGTATGGGAAGGTGGGTACTGCTCAGCACTAGGGGGGTTGCTGCCACCCTCAAGAGAAATGTCTTGTTCCTTTTCCTCCTGGCCAGGGCCAGTGTTGGAGCAGCTGTGCTTGTCTGGCAGGGCTGTAGTGGTGATGAGCGTGAGATGGGCAAGACAGTGGCCAACATCATCTCCAAGACAGAGAAGCCAGTAGTTGCAGAGGGACAGGAGCCACCTGAGTTCTGGCTGGCCCTTGGGGGCAAATCTCAGTATGCCAACAGCAAGAGGTACCAGCCCTAAACCAAAGAGTCCCTTGTCCCTACCTACTCTGAGGGTAAGATGGGCCACCATTCCATGAGAGGGGTGAACTCTGTTCCCGTCACCACTGCTGCATTGCCCCCTGCCAGGCTGCAGGAGGAGAACCCCTCTGTGTCCCCCCGACTCTTTGAGTGCTCCAACAAGACCGGCACCTTCTTGGCCACAGAGATTGTAGACTTCACCCAGGATGACTTGGAGGAAGATGACGTTTACTTGCTGGACACCTGGGACCAGGTGAAGTGGGGGAGGATAGGGTACGGGGACATCTTTGATCCTGCAAAGCTAATGCCTCCAGGGAGGGGTGGAGGACTTGCAGCAGCCAGAGGTGGTGAGATGGGAAACACCCATGTCCCTGGCCCCATGATGTTTTTTCCAGCCTTATTGCTTCAGGGATGGTTGAGGTTGGAATCCCAGTGCCCTTCCCTGTGAACAGACTGTGTGCCCCCAGTCATGGATTGGGCACAGCCTCTGTGAGCCCTGTCTCACCCCACTGGTGGACACAACACTCTCGTTGCAGATTTTCTTCTGGATTGGGAAAGGTGCCAATGAGTCAGAGAAGGAGGCGGCGGCAGTGATGGCACAGGAGTACCTGCGGAGCCACCCCAGTGGGCGTGACCTCGATACCCCCATCATTGTGGTGAAGCAGGGTTATGAGCCCCCTACCTTCACTGGCTGGTTCCTGGCCTGGGACCCTCTGAACTGGGCTGTGAGTCATGGATCTGTCTGGGAAGACCAGGGGGGGCCCTTTGCAAAGGGGACCAGATATGGAACTGGCCCCAGACAGCACCTCAGGGGTGCAGGCAGAAGTTTGCCTGATGCCTGCCCTTACTGAGGGGCTGAGTGCTCTTTTCCCCTTTCCAGGACAAGAAATCCTATGAGATGCTGAGAGCTGAGCTGGGGGATGAGAGCAGCCTTGGGCAGCTCACTTCTGTAAGTGGCATGGGGAGAAGGGGTGGCTGGGGCAGCAGGCAGCACCAAATGCTCCTCCATCCCCTGTCCAGACAGGGGGCAGGAGCTGCAAGGACATGTCCTCTGTTGAGGGGATACCTGCAGCCATCCTCGTGCCTCCATCCCTGGGTCAGCCCCTAATGTGACACTGTCCCCCCCACTCCAGGTGTTCACATCCACGCAAGAGTTCTTCACTGCCAACACACCCCTCCTCCCTAACAAACTGGAGATTTTCCCCATCGACGTGCTTGTGAACACCTCAGCCGAAGACCTGCCACAGGGTGTGGATCCCTCCAGGAAGGAGGTGAGATGAGGCCAGGGGGCTGCTGTGGGGGAGCAGGGGAACCCTGCCCTGCTTTAGCTCAGCCTCTTCCCTCCTCCCCCAGGATCACCTCTCTGACCAAGACTTTGAGGCTGTCTTTGGAATGAACCGCTCTGTCTTCAGTAGCCTGCCATTGTGGAAGCAACAGAAACTGAAGAAGGACAAAGGACTCTTCTAGGACAGGAGCCTGGGACCAGGGGAAGCCCAAGCTCATTGTTTTTATTAAATAAAATATACTTGTGCTTCCACCCAGGGCTCAGCCCAGGTGTGGGGCTTACTTAGCAAAGCGATGACATGCAGCAGGTGGACACAGATCTTGACTGGGCACCAAGGCCACACAGGGAAGAACCCTCAACTCCTTCCCCTCCAGGTCCTTCACTCCCATGCTAGTCAGAGGCAATGCAGAAGCTGCCCACCCGCTGGGGCACCCCCAAGGAGACGGGACTCCCTCCTCCCACCCCATCAGGGGCAGGTTGGGACTAAAGGTCTGGTATACAGCTGGAGCCACTCCCTCCCTTATCGCAGGAGTGTCAGTAAACACCTCCATTATCAAAGGTAAAACAAGCCCCGGGCTGAGGGGATGGCAGGTGAGGGGGAACAGACTTATTCTTGCACTAGAAGTGGAGGAGGGCAACCCCCTTTTCCTAGCAAGTTGTTGGGGACCCAAAGAGGTGCTGATGGGGTCCCCTAGAGAGTGATGTTTCTGGCAGGAAGGCCACAATTTGGATGCGCCAGGAAGCACTGAAAACACACACCTCACACACACATCCCTCCCCCCTCCCCGTACCTGGGCAACTGAGCAAAGTCCCAACAGCAGCAAACGCTGGGCGGATGTGCGGTGCCCATCAACCGCGGCGGTCAACAGGCAATGCCAAACTAAAACCCCAGACCAAGAGAGGGTTAATAAAGAGGTTTAATTTCACAAAAATCTATCTACACATCATTTAAAAAGAGGCAGGGGGAACCCAAGAGCAAAAACCGTAAAGAATAGAGAGGAACAGGTCTGCTAAAACACAGAGAAAAGTGCTGCTCCACATCAACAGCGTAAAGAACCAGAAAGTTGGGGTGCAGGCAGAAACCAGCAGTGGCCACCCTGCGGCAGGCAGCTTGGTAGCAGAACTACAGGACAGCCAGGGGGCCGGCGCCCCTTTTCTCTCTTTGGCAGGCAATCACAAGGATAATTAGCTCCACTAAAAAGAAAACAAAGCAGATGGGTTATTCCCAGCCCTCGCCCCACCCCTCAAAGCACAGCAATCCCCATGTGCCCCACACAGGGCTGAACCGCAGGGGGAGGCACTGGGCTGGCCATCAGCCCTTCCTTGGGGTGCAGGACAGGAAGGAAGGTGGATGGGCGATGGTTATCTGTGCTGCACCAAGCAGATGGATGGCAATGCCATGGCCACAGGTGTCGGGGAGTCCCACTCCTCCTCCCGCTCAGCTCCTCGCATTGATCTCAGGTTGCTGCTCAGGCCAGGGAACCAGTCCTTGCTTTGCAAAGGCCCTCTGTGCAGCCCCACTGGGCCCCACGAACACAAGCTCCAGTTCTTCGACATGAGCGGTTTTGCACCTCTCAGGGGAAGGCAGTAAATCGAGACCAAAGCATTGTCATCAAACAATGAAGGGGCAAGTGGAACAGCAAGGTGGGAGCTCCTCGAGTTGATGCACTGAATCCCACTTGGACTGAACTAGGCTGATCCAGGAGCAGCTCAAGGTTTAACCGCAACTCTGTACTGCGGAGGAAGAGTCTGCGCGTGTGGAGGAACCGCAAGTGAACTTCACCTACGCACACTTCAGGATGAGTAAATATCCCACCTGGAAGGGATGACCTCACTGAACTTGCTGCTGTGACAGCGTGAGCGGTGGGGACGTTGTAGCTGGTGGGCAGCAGAGCCCTGGAGGAGCACGCTCCCGTCTGCTGCTCTCAGACAGGGAGAAGCCAGCTTCTGCAAGGAAGGGGCTCCACAGACAGTCCTGCCAGGGTGAAGGTGAAACTGAGCTGCCATATGCCAAACAAAAAAGCTTAAATTAATTAATGCACGTCTGCAAATTCTTAATGGCTAGAATAATAAGCAGGAACTTTTCCTAAAACAAGGAATGCTGGTTTCAAGCATCAGCTTTTGCACTTTGATCCAAACAAAAACTGGTTTTAAACAAAAGTTATTGCACGGAAAAGACAGGCAGTGCTTGCTTTTATTATAAATTAACTGGAGTGCAGCACCTTGCAAAAACCACACTGCCACCCAAAAAAGCAGAGCTGACTTCTGACACTACAGGAATACTGGTTATTTACAGCACTGGCATGAGACCTGTTTTCCCCAAGCACATTTGCCCTCCGGACAGAGCAGCCCCTTCATCACATTCACTGGGGCAATTTGTTCAAAGGACAACTTCCCTGTCACCGCCTCTTCCCATCACCCAGAATTCTACCAAAATTAGTATCAACAATGGAAAAGTATAATGCTTTGTAATAAATTAACATATACACCCCCTCGGGCTGCATCTTACGAGATAAATGCTCCATCACGTTTACCAGCAAATGTTTCCTCCTAGCTTGGAAACCAGAAAGATGTCACCCTGACCAGGTCCACCAGGCTCCCCCGACACAGGGACTGGAAGGTCGATCTCCTCACCCCGCAGGGGTCCCCACAGCACTCGGTCTGGGGAGGACCCCTGCTGGCTGCTGCTCACTGCTGCACCCCCAGGCGAGAGGCCCCTGCGGTAGCACCCCGCAGCCAGCCCCCTAGATGAAGTAGCGTGCACTTGCCCAGAAAGAGGTGCCTGCTGAATCCTACACTGGTGGTTCTGTCTGCTTTGCTTCAGCTGATTTATTCCTGAGAAACTCCTAACGATAGTTTAAAAAAAAAAAATCCAGAAACTATCTTGACAGCAAAAAGGTGGGGTTTTTGGTTATGTTGTTTGCTATTTGTTATTTTTTTATTAAAAAAAAAGTCTTTCACCTCTAAAACTCGAGCTGCAAAATCAGAACTAGAGGCCAAAACAAGAGCAACTGCAGCACCACTTAACAGGAACAATTTCTCTGAAATGAGTAAATGCCCGCAGAAGAAAACATCTGCCCCTGCTAAATAAATGTGAATGTGCTGAAAAAAAATGGAGTCAGCAGCCTTTTCCCCCCTGCTGAAACAAGCTGTTAAAAGGAGGGTCATGCCTCTAAACCCCATAAAACGCAACACTTCTTCCTGTGTTCTGTTAATGCTGAACATGGGCTTTTGGAAAGCTTTCCACCTGGTTTAGTTTCACAGTTTGAGTGCTTTGCACTCCTCAGAAAGAGCAGAGCTGCAGTAAAGATCCTCTTACCCTGGGCACGTGAGAAGACCAAGGCAAGACGGTGGTTCAATCAAAGAGCAATTCAACGGCCAAGCACTACCCTGCAGACACTTTTCTCCCCATTCCCAATTCAAGATGGCCCAGGCCTGTGCAGAAGGGGTAACACCAGCAAATGCCTTTCCTCCCAGAAGATGTGAAGTGGCTCTTGCTCACCTCCTACAACTGCTCCCAGTCCGCTCCGGGTGTTCTGCCCGCAGAGCAGCCCTAAGCACTACAACTTCCGTGTGAAGCGCTGCACGCCCAGAGACACCTCTCCAAATGGTACTTATGCAACAGCCTTATGAAGCAAATGCAATCAAATAATAGAACTTTAAAACAAAAGAAATCGTATATATAATCTCACATCTAAAGGAGGATGACAGCGAATGGTGCAAAACAAAACAAAACAAAAACCAAACCAATAGAGCTGCCTCCAGGTACGCAATACATTCCACAGCACCAACAGTTTTGTTTCCTGGGACTGAGCAGAATCAGCGGAGCGCTTACAAATCCACGAATGTCAAAAGGCATCAGCCTGAGTGATTCCAAAACGCCCGTCCGTGCGATGACTGGCAAGAGCGTACTCAATGATATGGGTTTCCAGTGACTATTACTAACACAACACACCCCAGGTTACAGAACCTATTGCTTAAATTGCTCTTGGAGAAAACAAACCAAAGAAACCACAAAACAAACAAACAAAAAAAAGAAAAAAAGAAAAAAGCCAAGTGATATGTAAATCTTCACCACTCACATCTCACAGGTGAATGGGCTTTTAAAGTTGAGTCTCTTTTTGCACTTTTTTTTTAAAATCAGTTTTTGAGCAGCTGTAGTCTTGTGGCTTGATGCAACTCTTTAAGGCTCCATGCTGACAAAATTATTGAGGAACAATAAGACTGTCGCCACAGGAGGAACGCTCCAGGATGTCAAGCTTTAAACGCGTGGTTCAGGCCCAGGACTTGCACAGATGGTTCGACAAACCAAGTGTCCCATATTTCTACCTTTTGTCTCTTGTTTTGGCCCTGAGCTGTTTGTTATTCCTGCGTGTCTGGCACAAGTTCAGCATCTTCCTTGTTTGTCAGGAGGAACAAGGTGTTTTACTTTTCACAGAGGCTGACGAACTGATCTTCCTACTTCCATGCTAAGTGGCTGTGCATTCTTTTCTGTTTCTAGTAACTCATCGAAGATATCTCTAGGACAGAGGAAAAGACCAACAGTGAATCTTAGGTACAACAACAAACTGCTACACAAGGCAGCCCAGAGGGAATAAGCCATTGGATTTAATCCACAAACTCAAGCATCACAGATCTTATCAGAGAAAGGTGTCTTATCTGGCATCTCTAAGCAAGGCTCCTTGAATCCCCGCAGCACTTTCTGGTTTTGTTTCATTTATTACAATGAATAAGGTCAGTGGTAAGCCTCAGAGAACAGTAACAATAGTGAAAGTTAAGTCCCGTCTGGTAAAAGGATCAGAAGCAACACAAAACACAGCGCCTACGCAGTCCAATCATTTATTAGAGCAACCAGTAAAGACAGAAGAAGGGGGCAAACTGAGGCACAAAACCCCTTTATCAGTTCACTGTGCCCAAAAAGGTATCAATTCTACCTACAAACCTCATCCTGCCCAAGTCCTGAGCCAACCATGTCTGCAACAACACAACTGTGAAGCGCAGGGAGAGGGGCATTTACTAATATCACAACACTTAAGGGAAAGACCCAAACTCCATTATGATTCCTGGTGCAACAAATGTGTAGTTGAGACACTGAATCTCCTTCTTAAAAGATGATTGAATGCATCTTGTTAAGCCCTATGTATTAGGGACATACAATCCCATGCGTCTAAATTCAGACCAATTTTGTCATTCTTGCATAGAATTCTGACTATGATTTCTTCTGACCAACCCATGGAGATACTTTCCAAGGCAGCGAAAAGGACTACAGGAAGAAGAGAAGCCCACTTCCTCACAAACAGCACCAAAATTCCCCAAGACACCTACTTGTGCATGTAGAAGAAGATATAACCACTTCGGTCTCTGTCACACTGAACGGTGGCTTCTAGAGTTCTAGACACTTCCAGGTCATTGTAGGTAAACCAGGACTGCTTCTTGATATCATAGACATCACTGATATAATGACCTTCAAAACAGAGAATGCACCTTTCTTTCCATGCTGTTCAACTAGTAAGCTTGTTAGCTACTCTGGGCCAGCGACCTATGTCAGATTTAAAAGCTAAAAGACCCTTAAGATCCTGGTCCCCCCATCCTTCCTGGTCAATGGGCTGGTAACAAGCACAAGCAATTCCACAGACCCCATGAGCAGTATGTCATCCATGTGCTGCAGAGGTAGGCACCACGACACCCTCAACCTCCTCCCCCACAAGCAAGCCATGACAGAAGACTGACTTTGCTGCCTGAATTCTCTAGAAATAATCCTGCTATGGTAATTTTGTATTAGCCATTTTTTTTTAGGCTAGGCAAGGGTTAAGAACAAAATACAGTATCTTTTACCTGAAGATGATGTGCTTCCAATATGGCTGACAATGCTGATGAGACGATAGGAGTGAGGAAGCTCTCCTGTCTGAAAAAAAAAAAACACACAAAAAACCAAACCAAAAAATATCCAAAAAGTTCAATTTTAAAGCTTTAGCTTTCAGACATTCACTTTTGTCCCACATAGCTTATGGACAAGATGATTTATGCCCGAGATACCAGCTTTGGCTACTGTATTCAAAGCTCCAACCCAATCAAGGATTATAGAAACAGCCTGTTTCAGACCAAAGGAGTCCTTCCAGAAATGGGAAGAAGCCTCCCATCTTACTTTATCTTTCAGCAAGGCAATGAACATGCAGAGGAGCCAGTCTGACCTCAGAACAGATGCTGACTCGAGCTCTACACTGTGTAGTTTTCTAAACAACCATTTCCTGAGCAACTTCCACTGATGTCAGAATTAATCCACCAAATAAACATAGAAAAGCAAAATGAGAACACCATGATTACTTCTGAAACAGCAAAGAGATACCCTTGATAATAGCACACAGATTGAACAGCTAATACTGGATAAGCAGTCCAGACTCTCTTGTCCTGCAACTGTAATGTCATCAGCCAATGCCCTCTTGACATGCAGGAAACGTGCTCTTTCCAGTCACTGACAGTAAACCTAAATGATGGTAATTGGTTTCTGACAATTATTTTTGAATCCTCTCTGACCAGGAAACATTACTGATAACACTTCACTGACAATACTATTAAAATGTAACTCTTGGGTTAAGATCAACAATTTTAAGAAAATAAACCATTCAAAGAAACTCCAATAATTTGGTCATGGTAGAGAGGGGAAACACGGGAAGTTTCACCTCAACATGAGAAAAAAAAGTCTTCACTGTGAGTGACAGAGCACTGGAACAGGCTGCCCGAGAGGATGTGGAGTCTCTTACTGTAGAGAGAAAGTTCCTATGTGGCCAGACCTGGGTGTCCAACCCCCCTTGCCAGTGCTGGAACTCAATGATCTCCAGAGGTCCCTTTGAACCCCTACCATTCAATGACTCGATAATTTGACCTTCTGCTCTCTCTGCAGTACTCCTTCCACTGAGGTGAGCAGGCTGCTCTCACAACACTGCTGTGCGGACACCGGGTGTGCCATCAGCCACCAGCACAGCCTTGCTTACAGGTAAGTTTCACCTAATGGGAGTAAGATCTTGTCACAGCTTCTCAGTTCTGGTGGTGCAGGATCCAGAAGCTTGTGGTGTTGAAACTAATCTACCACATTGGCTGAAGTCCTCTCCAAGTAAAAAATTCAGGCCCATTGCTTTACATGCACTGGAACATTTCTAACATAAAAGAGCTGATTCCTTTTCAACATTATTCACATCTTAGAGAAACTCAGAGGGTCTCTGCAGCTGTCTTGGTTTTTTTTTTAAATTAACACAACAGAACAGACTCTCAAGGAGAGAAATTTTCTAGCTTTTCACTTCTGAACTTAAAAGACTCTTCTAGACTCTACACCTGCTCTGCAAAACTACCTCCAGCACTAAAATGACGGCAAAGAAGGGGTGTATTTCTCTGCTGGCTTTTGAAATCATAGATCACACCTCAGCATTTCTTTTCAGTTCTTCTGCTTCAGCTTCCGAATACTCCATGTCAAGAACATCCTCGTTCCCCGAGTCTTCGTCAGACCCCACGCTGTCCAGGAGAGAGCTGTTAAACTCTAGACAGCATGGAAACAATGACAGTGTGTGAGGAGCTGCGCTGCACACAGGGAATTCACAACAGGTTGAGGCGTATTTACCCACATAAACAAGGACATTAGAATGCTAACATTTGAAGCTTTCTTTCCAAGGAAAGCGGGAGATACTAGAATTTCCAAATAAACACTCCCTCTTCCTACCTCAACCTGTCCGAGTAGCAGTTAAGAAAAGTATCTTGGACTACAAAATTAATTTGATCATCATCTCTCGTAGTTTTACAAAAGGGAACTTTGGAAATGACAGCTGGGTGCTAAATTTGCATTTAAACACTCAATTTGCTCCACAGCACTGGTGGTCTGCAGCCAGAACTGACATTAAAAGTAGTGCAGCCAGTCTGGTCAGTGAACTGTAAGTTTCTGCAACGAGAGCTATGAATTATAGTTTAACTATTAGTTGCCTTAACAAAGCCTATTCTTCAATTAAAACCGGCATCAAAATGCTACTGCTGGCAGCAGGCATCTTTTCATTGTTCTCAATGGTAAGAAGGCTGCTCACCGCAGGAACTTCCAGTTTGCTTGGCTGAGCAAAATGCAGGCAGCTTTCTGTAAAGAGCCGGAAGGCACCGCTGCACCCTGTACAGGCTGTTCCAAACTTCCTGGGATTCTGCAGCTACCCGACTAATTTAAGATTTCGTCCAGTACTCATTAGAAGTAGCTATGCTTTCACCAGCTAAATTAAAGCTACGGAGTCCTGGGTTGATGAGAAATTGAGATTAACAGGATGCTGCTGAGTGTACTTTTTTTTTTTCAAGAGACTTATCACACCAGTTATGATGGAGATGTTTTGTCAAAGAGATTCTCACACTGTTCGCCCTGTTAAATCATCAGATGCTGATTTAGTATAATCTTCTTGGGAAATTTAGAGATTAATTCCTTTAATTGAGAGTATTTTACTGCTGGTTTCCACACTTACTCGAGCTGTTGCAAGCAAGACTGCAGCCACGAAAAGCAGCCACCCCAGTCTCTGCTTGAAGCACTCACCACAAGTATTGCTAAATGCCACTTCATCAATGGTCCCCGGGTGACTAGTGGTTCTTTGATTGCAGCACCACTGGGAACCTTCCCACCAGCTATAATATTGTATTAGCATGTCCTTGAACAACTGCTGGCCAATGCCTTAGAAACGAGAAAGCGGCAGGAGAAGCACAAGGTACCCCCCATATCAAGCAACTTTGGATCAGGAGGAGGAAGGATTTCTAGCCTTGAATACTTCCCAAACACAAATCAAGGAAGGTCTGAGAGGGAATGGTCACTTCATCTGCCAGAGCTCATCAGAGGATAGGACTCAGGCTGAGGGATGCTTAAGCAGTGTTCAACTTACTTTGCTTCAGAAATAGACACAGATTCTTCTAGTAATAAAACAAGGGCCTTTACAAGTGCCCAAGCAACAATGAGTATCTTAACACAGTACTTCATTACTCCTCCTTGCCCTCTTTGAGCAGGATTTTTCTCTTTGTTATGCTTTGCTCTGCCAGATTGTATGAACTCACTTGCATGCCAGCCTCAAATAAATGTTAAACAGTGCCCGAGGCTCACCACACTGTCTGGATTTGGAAAAGCTGGTATATTTTGGGTTTCTTTTTTTCACCCCCAACAGCTATACCTCGCAGTGAGGTCTGTCTGCCTCCCATCCTGTATCAGACAGATGCAGCAGTTACTCATTTTCCTGGGCAAGGCCAGTGCATTCCTTAACTGGCACTAAAATATCAGTGCAAGTAAGAAATAACCTTTATGCTATGACTAGAGCCATTAACAGACTCGCTTTATCTGGGACTGCAAAAATTTCAAGGTCTGTTTTTCCCTTTGTACACTAGTATTATATTTAAAGATATACTTGATATATACACAGCACCACATATTACGTCTATATAATTAAAAACTCGAGCCTGAAATAACTAATATTTTATATTAAGCTTTTCCTGGCATTTGCTTTTACAAGCAAGAGCAAAAGAAAAAGCTAACCTTAGCAAAGCCAAACACATGAAAGCACAGACCAAAAGAACACAAAATCCCAGCTGTCTTACAGCCACTCAGGAGCTCCACTCATACATACAGATCCATTTGCCCTCAAAAGCAACATGCTGGAAGAAGGTAAATAAGTTTCACCTTGTAGACTTAATTCCGTGGCTCTTTTAAGGTCATCATCCTCTTTTTGTTCTCGTGCCTCCTAATGGGAAGAGAACAAAACTCAGCTCACTGAGACCCGTCACTGTTTAAAATTCTTGTGGTGCTCTTTTTCCATTGAAACTGTGCTGCTCTGGTTTCTACAACAAACTTGACATTGTAAATTAAAGGTTCTGTGTGAAGGAATGTTTGCTACCAGCAAGAGTCCAATGTTCCCCTGCAACAGAACCTGGGATAAGCCTTCATTAAGGCTCGTCAAAGCTCCTGAAGTTTGGTATGCAGCAGAGTGAGTCTCTAGTAACCAAATGCTTTCTCTCGATCATTAATTTGAAAAGCATCTGAATGAATTTGCAACCCCTTGCTAAGGAAAGCTGTCACAAACAAACAAAGCTCCTCACACTTCAGCAAAATGTAGACTTCTGCTCAAAGCCAGCTCAGGACAGAGTTGTTAAATCCGGACAGATTTTATTATTTTTAAGCCATCTCAAAGTAGAACCAGTGGTTCTATGTAGCAGGTGTAACTTCCAAAGGCGGGATGCAAATAACGACAGTACTAAACAGCCAGGTATTAAAAATACTGCCATGAACAAGTAGCAAAGAAACCTCAAGTCAACAAACCTTTCTAATCTTAGGATAATATCAGGCCCCTGTTCCTCTCACCACTCTTGAAAGCTCAGAGCTACAGCAAGCCAGTCAGTCATATTTAATGAGCTGGCTTCTGAGTTCAGGGTTCGAATGCCCTCCGTGCACCTGAACACAAAACCCTAGCTGCCTACTGCAAATCAAGGTAACCACAGCTACTGCATTTTCATGCCTGCAGCATTAGAATAGCAGATTTTCCCTTCAGAACTCAATCCGAACACTCAAAGGGCAGTTTTACATTATTAGCATGAGGCCTTTTATCTCACCGTTTCTAAAGCATTTGGGAATCTTTTTTACACTGCTCAGCATCGCTGAATCAAAGCTACATCTGGCATGGAACCTACCAACCAACATCTCATAAGTAGTAATGAGAGAGAAAAATCCAAGAGCAATGGAAACATCAGATCTCCTAAGGAAAACCGAGACAGCTTTAGTATTAATGGAGAACAGAGAAGGGCACTTATTTAAAGAGCGAGCTGGCGAAGTGCTGCCTTCATTCTCAGCAGCTCGCTTAAACTTGTGGAAATCAGTTACAGGTCTTGAAATTCGAGTGTAATACAGATGGTTAGCACACAACCTGAGATCCCAATTCTTTCCAAGTCGAATTTAAAGGACTTGTTTCAGACTGAATTACTTGGGATCCTTTTTCCAATTTACTAAGAGGGAAGGAGCACATAAATGCTCAGTGCCTGTATTCTTTACTAAGCATCGCTGGCTTGCTAGTACCAGAAACAAAGCACTGGGATAGAGAGATCCTTAACCTGACCTGGCACAGCTGTTCTTAGCCTTTGCTTTGAAACCTGCCTCCTTCACTCTGAGTATTGACACAACATGCTGCAAGAAGCAGCTGCCAGGGAAGCTAAAGTTGGGCTTGGCTTTCAGTGACAGATAGTACAAGTTTAGTTCAGTTCATCATCCTTCTTATATAACTGTACAAGCCAGTGTATAAATGTGCATGGAAAGCTTTGAGCAATTGCAGGTCTGTGATGTGATATACGGTTGCCAATACACATGCAAAATGTGCCCAGATGTATCCAGTGCCATCACTCTCGCTGACTCTGGAGACAGAAGAAACTCCAATCTTTTCTTATCATCAAAAAACGCAGCAGAATCCCTTTGTCAGTTACTGCCTAACACAAACTTTTCCTTTACTCATCACATGTCCAGCGTTGGAGAAGATAAATCAAGGAAAAATACTTTATTCCTTACTTGCTCTTGAAGGCTTTGAGCCAGTGCCTGCTGAAGTTCTTGTTCTTCCCTCTCTCGCTCCATATCATACTGCTGCAGCCAGTCAACCTCCCCCTGGGAGCCTTCCGGAGTTTTGTTTTCCTTATTCTCATCAAAATCTTTAGTTATCTCAGTGAAATTGGCAGGACCTGAGGAATCAGAAAGTACAGTTATGCTTTCCCGGGTCTCTGTTTGTTACCAGGTAAATGCTCTTTAAATCACCACAACCCTTGCAGCACAGTGACATCTATTGACAGGGAGAGGTCTCCAGCCCTAAAAAACCCACACACAAGAGTCAAATGTAAAACAGCTCGAAAGCACAGTCTTATTATAACAGACGTAAAATGAGCTATTTGTTTAATCCCTGGACCTGTTCTCTCCCTAGCCTGTTATATACCCTCAGAAACATCACCTTTAACTAGAGTAAGATGTCACACGCCACTAGATTTACTCAGCCATGAAGCTGACGAATTTCTCTAGAAGGAACCCTGGATTATAAAAATTTGCATTGCATATTATACCTTGGAGTACTAGAGATGAAGCCACAATTAAAGTGAAATCATATGGAAGATGGAGGGAAGCAAAAATCTTAAGCACTGTTTAAATTTGTCGACTTTTTGCTTCAGGTAAGAGCCTCAGTCTTGTGAGCGCTATCTACAGCTTTAAAAGCGCAAGATTATAATTTTTCAGTTCACCTTTATAGTGAATATTATGGCAGAAGTATTTTACAAAACTTCTGGAACAAACGTTCAGCCAACCACAGCATGCACCTTTGTAGTGGCAGGACGCTTGGATTCTCCCATTTGCTCGCAGCTGAGAAAGAGTCAGGACTTGCTCTGACAGCTGTCACGCAGCAACGTGTCAAATGTCAGAGTCTTGCCCTATGCAGACTTCAACATCTACTCACTAGTTATTAGCAAGGATTAAGCAAGGTGGTCTCAGTATCTGTGACCTCTTAAACACAAGACCACCAGAACTATAATCCATCAGTCTAATTCTTTTAAGATGGAAAACAAAACATAATTTATTACATGACCTTTGAAAACCTCCAAGGTAAAAAGAAATACTCAACTCGCACAACTGTTATTTGAGGATCATGTAGCAAATACGATGACATCTGTCTTAACTAAATTAGCCTTTTTTGAAAGCACCACAGATTATTCAGTTTGCTAAAAAAAAATAAAAATGAATACTAGCCATAACAAGAGACAGACCAAGTTAAACCCATCATCATTAGAGTCATCTTGTCTGATATAGAAAAGCATTCTTGAAACAGAACACAGGATTATGAACTCAGTGTGATACATTCAGCTGCCATGACCAGTGACTCAACATACACACCTATCTCATCTGAATGCCAAATCATATGCTTTGAGTAGTACTTGTGGGTTTTTGGTCATACACAGTCAAATGCAGTGAGTCGAATGCAATGTTGAGTGTTTAACTTAATATAAGTTCATATATTTTCTGAATAAACAGTTATTTTTGTCTAAAGTGTCACAACAGAGCCTTCAGATAATTCCATTACACTTGCCAACTGGAGAGAGAGACATTTATGTAGCCACACTCTCACAACTCTCTCACACAATCACAGATGAGTGTATATAAAGGAGGGCACACACTATGCTGATCACAGCCTTGGTTTCCTTATACACTGCCTTCCACCCTGAAAGCTGTCAAGAGCTGTCCCTTGAAGCAAGTGTGGGTTTTGGCAGTAAGAGTAGAGGGTTTTGTTGTTAATATTTAACTTCCTGCCTCTTAGAGGAAAAGAAGAGCATTTTGTTGGCTTGTTTTTCCAGGCTAGTGGAATTAAACATCTGACTGAAAGCATGTAGCACACAAGTGATAAACACTTACACTTCCTTCAGCCAGCTAAAAGGAAGACACTCATTTTCCTCACACGGAGATCAAACAGGCACCTTCTTGTACTCAACTGTGTTTCTGAGTCAGAGGTCATAATTCACATCCTGAGTCTCTTATGTTCAAGGGTCTATTCTCACATTTAAAAGTATTAAAAAAAGTTACAAAGAGCTTAATTCCTTAGTAATTAGTGACAAAATAACTGCATTTATGAAAGCATTCTAGTCTTACGCACCCCAGACATCACTCTTGCACAGGAGTGATGTGAACACTGCTACCATTCTGCCCAGGCTGCAACAGCTACAGAAATGAAAATATTTCTGATTATGAAAGATTAAGTTCCAGACACTGCCAAATCTTAGAAAATTGAATTGTCTGGTAAGGGAACTAGTGGAAGCATGTGTTAATCAGGAGAGAAAAACATGGGTATTATACTCTGACTATGTCCTCACTTTTATCAGAGAGGTGACAGACGTGGAATAAAATACATTTTCACAGTTCAATTAAACACTTTAGACACAGGGAATCTGTAAGAAAACCCTGAAGAAGTTGGACAGTTCCAGCAGTCCACGTGCATCCAGGTTCTGCCACCTGCTGTTATCTGCTTTAGCTCATTATAGTCCAGTTAAGAGGGTTACTTCATCTTACCTGAGTCTAATGCTGCTTTGGGTTTCTCCATCTCCATAGATTCCAGGTTTTCTGGCAACTCCTGAATTTCGTCGTCTCCAAACCCAGTGTCTGGGCTGCTTGTGGGCTTATCTTCATCATGGCTCAGAGACACAGAAGCTTCCCTTTTGCTAATCTCTAAGACAGCTGCTAGCAGCTCATCTTCGCTCATCCCATCAAAACCAGCATTACTCAGCTCAGGTTTATCACCCTCCATTTTACTTCTTTTTGAACTCTAGAGAGGAATGGAGTTATGATTAACTGCTTGAATAAACAGGTTTATCATATCAGCTTTACATTTCTGTGGAGATTATTTTTTTTTAAATTTTATTAACCCAGGGAATGGGAGCCTGGTTCTGTCAACATTGAACAGTTATATCAGACTCCATGGAGAGACAACCCTTGTAGCTACAATCACTCGAAGGAGTAATATTTAAATATAAACTACAACCAGTTTTTACAGGCCCTTCGGATTAACATACACAAGATAACTCTTCCCTTCTCCTTCCTCTCCTTCAACAAGTGTTCCACCTTTAGGTTCTGATGAATCCTCAAGCCTCTGGCAAGTCTGTGCTGAGGCACAAGTAGGAAAATTGCATGTTTGTTAACAAAGGCTGAAGCAACAACACCAGAGTAATTAACTTAAACACAGGGATGGAAGAATAGGAACTGAAATCGGGCTGGTATGAAGAGCATTTAAAATGAGGTCTGGTGCTGCAGACTTGCCATATGAAGTCCTGGAGGGGGGCAGGACTCTGCAAGCCAAGTAAGAAAACAGTTAAACTGGGAAAGGGAGGGGAGCAGACTAATCTGTCCTAAGTAAAAAAACAAATAAATAATCAAACTAAAAAAAGAAAACACCACAAAACAAAACAAACTCAACTAAATTGGAAGAAAGGAAAACCACTTTAGTCTTAATCTGAATTTTTCCTTTTTAGTTATTTACGTAAAACTGACACTCATCAACTCCTAATACTATACTGATTTGCAACTAATACAGTAATTTCAATCATTTTACTAGTAACTGTTAATGAGGCAGTTAACCTCCATGTACACTTACCTACACAATTACACTGCTTACCATACACTTAAGATTTTTTTTTCCCCTCCTCCACTATGTTAAAAATAGGGAAAAGTAGTTTCTAGCACAATGTACTTACCCAGGTATCATTCAAAACTGCGTTTGGAATATATTCATTTTACTAAAGAAAATTTCATTTTTACTGCTCATTTTTACTTAAATACAGCAAGCTTTTGATGAGCAAGACTAGTTCACAGAATCACAGAATCACAGAATCCTAGGGGTTGGAAGGGACCTCGAAAGATCATCTAGTCCAACCCCCCCTGCTAGAGCAGGGCCACCTAGAGTACATCACATAGGAACATGTCCAGGCGGGGTTTGAATGTCTCCAGTGAAGGAGACTCCACGACCCCCCTGGGCAGCCTAATTTTATATTGCAAACAAGCCTAGTTTTATATTGCAAACATTTTCTTTCAAAACTGGCTTATCAAACAAGATTAGCAAATGAGTTAGCCAACTAAATTACTTGTTCTAGACATCAACTCCTCCGAGAATTAGAACTGACAAATTTAAACCTCTCTCCTCACATCGCTTCATGCACTGAAGGAGGAAAGCAGAGTACCTGCTTTTTAAGCCTTCCGATTTCTCTCTCTTCACCTGTAGGCTACTAACAGAAAAACTGGTTTAGCTCTTCTGCAAACCCTACTTCTAGGCATTCTGCCAACAACTACCACTAATTCAGTGGCTGGACTTTAAAGACTTGGCAGCATCTGTGCATTATTTGAATACAACCTTTCCATTAGAAATTATTTGCATAGATTTTAAAAATAGCTTAGGCTCTGAGACAGGCTGCTTTAAATAAGTATTTTTTAAAGTACTTCAAATGCTCCTTCATCTGCAGAGGCAGAAATCGCAGAGATTGTAGTCCTGCCCACTTTAGCTGGATAACTGCTGATTGCCTCCCCCACAACCCAATGCCCAATACACCCACTGTTCCTCCACGTGGCAGGACTAGTTTGCAAACAGCGCCCCACAGGGGACATACTGGCCTATGAAGTGACTGCCAAGCCTCCAGTGCCATCCCATCCACCGCTGCTACAAGGAGCACATCCAGGGAAATAGACAGTAATGCCCCTTGCAAGGACCAGGTCCTCCTGGGACAACACCGAGAAGGCCAGAAGATCTGGTTAATCATCACAGATGGCTGGTCAGGCCTGTGGTTGAGGAGTGGCCAACGTGCATGGTCACGGAGAATGAAGTCACATGGAATCACCATCACCAACTGCCTCTTTCCCAGAAGAGGCTGGAGAGTCTATAATTAATTTGCTATTCAGGTTAATAGGCTTTATTCCCACAATTTCTGTACTCACAGGGCTTGCATGATAGAGACTACCTGTACTGCCACACAAACAAAACTCAAGGAAGAATTATTTAAGACAGTTTGGAATACTTTTTCTATACATAAAAGGAACTTCAAAGACAAGTTTCCTTCCTTCAACCACAGCCAGCTATAGATGTACCACGCAGAACAGCAGATGCCTACCATGTTCCTGAGACCTTCTGCAAAGGCTTTTCTGCTTTCTCCCGAACCAATCCATTCCATCCCTATACATCCTGAGCACCAGGAAGTTTTCCCTAATATTTAATCTAAAAATAACTCATCTGCAAATTAGCCTATTACTTGCTCTATCCACCACAGGCATGGTAAACAGCTCAAAGTGTTTCTGTTCATTTCATTCTCTTCCTTATAGACAGAAGCCCTGGTTAGATCTCTCCTTAAACTGAAGATCCAAGTTCACTTGCCTGCTCTTTCTCCCCAAATCTTCCTTTCTAGGCCTCTGACCATTCCTGTTCCTCTCCTCTGGCCCCCCTCTAATTAATCTACAACTCTTTTCAGTCCAGAGCCCTAAGCTGGATACAGAAGTCCAGCTAAAGCTCAATGCTGAGGACAAAAGCAGGGTTACTGCATGCAACCTGCAGACAAGGCCGCTGTCTATATACTTGTGCTTTCAACCAGCCTGACCTTGTGACCAGCTGTCACCTTTTATGCCCTTTCTGAAGGTCCACTGCCTTCCCAGCTGTTCTCATCCTGCATTTACAGTTGATCAGTCCTGCTAAGATCAGAACCTTTAGACTGTTCCTCCTGAACCACCTCTCCTATTTCGATGCAATTTCCCAGATTTGTTAAGATGATGCTTAACTGTAGTTTGGAGCTTCATCACACCAGCAGCCCTTCCCAGCTCTGGGTCTTCTGAAAATTTAATACTCAGTATTTATTTTATCATTGATTAAATACTGAGTGAATCAGGATCTTCCTTTGGTTTGATCTTCCCATCAGATCAGAAACTGTAGATATCTTCCTCTTGCTACCTACTGATACAAGTCAGTTTTATGCCTGTCCCTTAATGTCATAATCGAGGCCAGAAGTCTCTGCTGGATTAAAATAACCCTGTGAACATTGTCAAAAACTTCAGAGAAGCAGAACGCTCGTCTTAAATACTAGGCCTGCAACACTCTTAACAGAAGAAAGTGGTGCTACAAGATGATCCTCTAAGCTCCTGGTTTTTCCTTTCTGGGTCATCATTCTTCCCACACAAATCACCTACCTGCTAATACACTACCTTGATAGAGGCAAAAAATATCTTGATAACATTAATACTATTCAAAATGAAGAGCCCAAAGGCAATTTGAAGTTAACTGCCTTTCCAGCAGTGAACTTGATCTCTACACACTTCTATGTGTCCCACCTCCAAAGACCGGTAGCTTCAAGTTTTGAAAAGCATTTAAAGAACCACACCTGAAAGGGGACACAGACTGTGTGTGCAAGAAGTTCTCTCATCTGAATATTTTGCTTAGCTCAGCTTGCACTGCATCTCATTTAATCAAGGGCTTTACTGCCTAATTTTATTATTGATATCCCATTATATTTTAGCCTGGGAACATTATTAGTGAAAGTTACCCAAAGCGCTGACAAAACTGCTAAGCAGCTGGTATACATAACCTGGAAACTCAAGGGCAGTTGCAATGTAATTACCTCTGTTCCCAGTGGGAACTCAACAAAACCATACAGAGAGGTCAATTAGCAAAGCACTTCCTTCCAGCACTGTGATGCTAATTAGGAAAAAAACCCCAACTTATCTTACATCAACTTTACTCACAGTCTACGCTAGGAAAAGCACAGGCCAGACATAAGCACATATAGGATCTACGTATATTGAAGTTGGTGGGTTTCCCCCCCTTACCTTTTCTGTCTCCTCTTGCAGCTGTTGCTGATCTCTAATCTGTATGTTACACAACCTTTGGCTATTGGCAACAGAACGTTTCAAGGGCTCATCATCACTGTCAGAATCTACAGAGAGCACCGAAGAGCTCTTCGACTTGAAAGTGTATTTTCTGTAAATTCAAAACACGGCTATAAAATTTACAGCATTGTACAAACCTGTTTTGAAGTAACCATTGAACTGATACACCCAACTTCCACACTGTGGGGTAGTACAGTCTGGGGAGCAAACTGCAATGATTGTCAATGACAAGTTATTAACAGAGCAAAGGCAGGGTTTTCAGAGGAGTATTTCACTAGGATACCTGACACACCTACTTCAAGCCTGCAACAGCAACTTACAACATTAAAAGTTACGAAGTGTGCGGTTCTTGCTTCTAAGGCCAAGGATTCTGCACTTTATTTCCCAGCAATCCCAGACAGTACTCTCCACTGTAACATCTAGAACTTGGCACAAACCATTTTGCTTCTGAAGTTTACTAAGCTGGACTCAGGACTTCCTGTATCATTACTAGGATCGGAAAACCACAAATCTGCATGGGTTTTACTTTTCCTGGTGGCTTTTCCATTAAGATAAATTCTTACTTCTTTAGAACAGAAGACAAGGGAGCCTGGGGAAGTCACAGTTTCTGCTCAGTTAGGAAATCTGGTCTGCAGAACTATCCAGTGCTGTATCATGTTTTTCAATATATAAAAAAAATGGCCTTTCAAAATCACCTAGAAAAACAACACTGTCTCATCTTTGCAAATAAGATGTTTATTTAAATAACCACCAGTTCCCAAAACACACACTGGGGCTCCAGAGACAGAACTGAGTAAAGAGCTAAACTGCAAAATCAGAAACCATTTTGTCTGTTATATATGTGAGTTGCAACTACAAATGGAATCTTATTTAAGGTACCTAGCACTGATAAATCATCTGAACAAATTAAATTCAGTTCTTATTCTGATGCTCAGCCTTCTCTCTGGGAAAAAAAAAAATTAAAAAATTCTCCTCTTCTTACTTACAAGTCCCCCAAGGTTCTCAAAAGAAATGCTAAGGGGATCATGTCAACTAGGCAAATTGTACCACAGATATTAATTTCAGCTAGCAGTAACACCAATAAAACTCAGATATTAAAAAGAAGACAGTAGCTGAAATAATTTCCTACAACAGGGAAAAAAACCAACAAACCCATAAATAGAAAAAGTGGAAAGATCAAAGAAGAAGAATTAGAAAATTTTCAAAATGCCTTAAAAATTATCCCGTGAAACCGCAGGCCAGGGACATTTCAGAGCTGTAACTCACCTGCAAGGTGTGGAAGTGCTTATAGTACAGGAATTCACCATTTGGGAAGCTTTCAATGGACGGGAACTATTAAAAAAAACAAAGTATTTATTGCAGCAGTTATAGTCTTTAAAAACCAAGTATTTACTTGTCTGCTATGCATGCAAATCCGTGACCAACCAAACAAGTGGAATACCATTACATACTTGCTAATTGCTTAGATTTAGAGTAGTAATTCCATCATGCTATAAATATACAACACTTGTTCAAAACCATACATAATCCTTTAAACTGGATTCACTTCTTAGCGATGCACCCTTCGAGACGAGCTCACAAATTAAAGGCTTTGGGCTCCCATGTCAAGGCAACTCATTCCTTTATGTTTTATTCCCACCAACACTGGAGTTCCTGCTCCCAAACCACAGTCTCCTGCTGCTGTCTGGATCGGCCGGTTCTCTGGCATGTCCCACCTCTCTGCTTCTCCTCCCTTACCAAGATTCTTCTAAACAAACTTCCTGCTCCATTTAATCCTTTCACAGGCTCTTCAAAGTCCATCACTATCACTATACATCTATCCACCAGATGGCTACCAGTGCAGAAATCTTTTCCAGTTTTCCCCCTCTAAACCAGGGCTGCTTGTCTCCAGCCTGGTCACCCTTTCAGTCTCTGGTCAATCAGAATGGCTTCAATGACTACAAAAAGCCATTGCAAAGCTATTTCAATCATATTTTCAAGTATTTCTGCTCTGGTTAACTTAAGAAGTTGTGTTTAAGATTCCCAATACTAAAGCAAACTCTAGGGATGAGCCCACATTAATCTCAAATGCCACTAAACTGTCAGCACAAGAGCACACACCGCACTGCTGAACACATGCACCAGATGTGTCCTAACTCACAGCTATGTCACTAGGCAGAGACCACAAGAGACCTGAATGTTTCTTGTTCTTCATTCTGCCACAGACTCCCCATGTGACAACTGGCATATTTAATCTGTCTCATGATAAGCAGCCGTACAGAAATAATTGTAAGTGAAAGAGTATTTTCAGCATGTAAGGTGCTCAGTTGCTACAGTGGCACAGGAAAGACTACGCAAAAATGAATGATACCCCAGGAGGTGCAAATGGAAACATTATGTCTCCTAACCAGAGTTATGTGAGCTGTAAATGGAAAGGTAATGTAGATTATTTTGGACCGAGAGGCATGAAGTTTAGAAATTACTAACAGGAGCTCTCTTAAAAAGGACAAAGTTATTTTCAAGGACGGTGAACAATACTGTCTTACCAGATATTACCTGGATAATGCCCCCCCAACTCCTCCTACTGCTGCTTCTATCACGTGTCCTTCCCGTACACATTCTCATAATGGCATCATTACAAACTAGCAGTGCCCATCTAAAACTCCGTAATTTTAACGTTTCCTTGCCCGGACATTTTCGGGGGGAGATCTGACAACTGCCTACCTCGTGGCATACGTGCTTAACATGGCATGGATCAATCACAAGCTGTACACTTACATGGCAGAATGGACGCTCCATCCCAGGGTCAGCGGTAGCCTAGTGCTTTCTGTACAGTGTGAGAGCAGGGTTAAGTATCTTGGAATAACCACCTGCTGCCCGACTTTATGATTGAGAGACAAGGCTACATTGAAGCTGTATCGTTTCAGATGAAGAATTAGGACCCTGAGAGATAGGAGAGAAGGATGAATATTAAACTCAAGAGAGAAGTCAGTGAAAACATTCAAAATCCAAGTAGTCCTGCTTACAAAACGCATCCACCTGACTCTAAGCCAGATTACTTTGGGGTGGTATGGAAGGAAGCTCTATCCACTTCTTATCTGGCAAGAGACAGGTAATTACTCTCCCATCCATCACTCAACTTTGTGCAAGGTGCGAGTGCAGACCCTGCTGACTCAAAAGGTTTCCTCCTTTGATAGGCATCATCCTGCCCTTCAGTCAAGCAGAAGCAATCAGCTCTTACCAAACACATTACTTCTACTATGGAGAGAGACATAGGAAACAATCAAAACATTACCATTATAGGCCAGAATGCTGCTACATTAGTCACAGATACTTAAGACTGGGATGGAGGGATCTCACTGCTGACCAAAACTGAGAAGGAACTATGCCCAGTACATCATGTGTATTTGTTTTTTTCTGTCACACTGCTTTCTCTTTGAAAGAGCGTTTGATCACAACAGTATAAAAAGCCTGAAAAGGCCTCCGTACACGGAATTTTGTCCCTCAAGCTGCACTTTGCACTGTCTACTTAGGTTATGCAGCTCTATCATCACTTCTGCTGCACTGATAGTCGACAATTTTGACAAGGGTTTTGCAGTACCAGCATAAATACACTACTGAAGCAAAACAAAAGCTAACTACCAAGTTACGGGGTTCCCTGAGTGCACCTGGGATGAGGACGTAGGCCAGATAAAGTCATCCAACAGACTTTTATCTTTACATCCCGTGAGAAAATGACCCCTACCTCCAAGCACTCCCACTCTAAATAATGAGCTAAACCCAACCACAAGTTCAGAAACTACAGAGCATGCCATTAACCCTCAAAGTGCCTGCCTTCTTCCTCAAAGTGCCATGCTTGCTGAGAGAGAAAACAGGTATCAGCATGGGAAGAATTAACTGATCAAAGCAAAACCCTCTCTATACCCTCTGGCTCTAATGCCTCCAACTCAGTCCTGCCCATCAGGTCAGCTAAGCACAAAATATTAAACTTCCAGAATATATTTACTGTTTCCACTTCCTGCACATCCCAGAAACCACAAAAGAATGGGAAAAAGAAAACTCAGCCCTCCCTGTGTAGCAACAGAGAGTAAGAAAGAAGTGTTGCAGAGGGTGCCCAGGAAAGCTTCTTTAGAGGAAAGCTGAAGAACAGCATGAAGACTGCTGCCCGCACCGGCAACTTTCTCACGTGCTGTCCAACCCCTTCTCTTTACTCTGAGAGGGACTTTTGCTTCCACTTTTGCAACATGTGCTTCCAGGGAAGAAAGGAACAGGTGTCAGCATTTACCTGGGAAGCCTGTTAAACTTGTGTGTGACAACAGCAGACTTTCCATTGCACTTCTCGCAGGAATACTCAATCTCCTCTGCCTGTTTAAGAGAACAGAAAATTGACTAGGGCAACAAGACACATCAAAGGGATCTCAACAGAAAGGACATCACTTTTGGCTGTGACAGAAGCTCTTCAAAACACCAGTTACACTTAACATTACAATAACCTTCAACATGACCTAACAAGAGGTCATCTGATAAAAGGACGGGTAGCAGAGCTTACAATTTGACAACTTATCCACTAATACAGGTGGAATTTTTCCTGCAAGTCTTTTGCAGACCTGTGAATTAGCCACAGCTGAAACAAATTAACTTCCAAAGAGAGGGGACATCCTTGCAAGGTGTCCAGTTTTCTCTCCCATACACAGTTTTTTTCTTTCTAATGACCTTTGGAGAAGGAAAATTTGCCGCAAAGCTTTCTATCGTGTTCAGAACCTCAACTTTCTTCCAGAAAAGCTATCCTCATCTAGCTTGTCAAGAATGTGCTGCATTAGAGTGCAGTTTTGAACAAACAGCAAAAGTGGAAGCATCACTTTGCTGAAATTGCATAACCCTCAAACATTTCTACAGCCCTTTTCTTTATGTGAGGCCAAATGACACCGCTACAATTTTAAGATTTAGAAAAAAAAATCATAAGACCTCCACCAGCTTTTAGAAGAATAACCATCAATTATCCTCTCTGTTGAAAACACTATCTGTAAATGGAGAAAAACCACAAGTCTGTTTCAAGATATGGCAAAATACAACACCAATTCAGGGACAAAAAGTTCATTTTTAGCTTTCAGAAGCCTCACTTTGAAGCACTATTTACAAGATGAGCACCCACATATTGCAACTATTTCAAAAGTGATTTTATCTGCATGAGCTTTTTCCTCTGTGCTCATTTAGGCCAGTACATAAACTACTGAAGCATCTGACAGCCTCCCTTCTCTCCTCTGTATTTACCTCAACTCTTCCACTACAAAATGGGGAAGTTTACCTATTTCACAGCAGTATTGTAAGGATCAGTTAATTTCTGCACTGCATTTTACAATAAAAGCTCCCGTACACTGTTAATGTACAAACCTCAAAAAAGTGCAATGTTAGTTACTTCACATGCCTGCAATCACTGTCATAGCAACTAATCACAGAATCCTAGAAATGTCTGGGTTGGAAGGGACCTCCAGAGGTCATCTAGACCAACCCCCCTGCTGAGAGCAGGGACAGCCTCAACTAATAATCTGCTATACAATTAAAATTTCCATATGGTACATAACATACACATACTCCATAGTAAATTAAAAAACATTAAAATCTCAAAACTATGTACCCGAAAAAAGAGGTCAAGGGAATCCTGGATTGATCGAGAAGGAAGCAATTTCTTTCTTCGAGGAAGGTCAATGGAGAGGTCATTAAACTGTTCTCGTTTAGTGACTGTTTCACCACACCTAAAGAAGTAACACATTTCTCTAAGTTTGATGAAAGATATACTTGAAAATAATGTCAACTCACATTTTTTTTTAGGCTCATGTAACTTCTCAGTAAATATATGCCTCTTGATCAATCTGTTTTCACTCATCAAAATGAAATGGTTTGCTGCTTATGACAAAGCTAAAAAATTCTCAATTTTCTTAAGCCTTTTTTTTTCTAACTTGGGATGGGAAGACCCTTCCCGTCATTCCCCTTCAAGAAGTCATTCCCCTTCAAGAATTACCACCTGCACGCAGTTTATTTTAGGGAACTAAGGCAGTACACACCAACTAACATTCCCAAATATCTGTTGAGTGCAAGCATCCCTCCCATACGGGCATCTGCTGCACAGGTCAGACAATGACTGCCCAGACACACTGGTTTATTCTGCAATAACCTAGAGAGACAGAAGAAAATGCTGTTCCCTGGAAGCCCTTAGAAAGACAGATTAAAAACATGCCTTCCTATTTGTTCAAGAGGATAAAAACCAGCAAAGCACAGAGGCTTTCCACTAGATGTATAATGAAGAACTAGATGGCATGAGACTGTTTCAAGGCAGCCTGTAGCAGCAGACAGTGTGATAGGAGCTTTACAGCATTTCTATACCATAGAATATATATATATATATCTAAATATATAGCTTTGGAAACAACATAGTTCTAGTTATAGCCTACAGATGAAGTCATGTAAGATGGAAACACTTCCCAGTCTTTTAAGGTAAGTATCAGAAAAGCTCTCAAGCATACTCACATTTTGCAAATGATAGAATGTTGAACCTCGAACTCTAAGTTACTGATAACTGGACAGGTGTAAACTTTGGTGGCTGAGAGGTCATCTGAAGCCCGTCCAGGTGAGTTATCATCATTAGGGACTGGCTCACTCTTCCAAGTTTTGTTTAACTTTTCCATGTCCTCCTTCAGCTGATCTAGACACTGGCTCAAGAACTCATGTGCGTCCTAGAAACAGGATAAACTCATCAAAGTGATTTTGAACTACTTCATACAGCACCTCTCCCTCAAACACATGCAGACTGGGGAAATTATGTTTTAGTTCATTGCTTTCAGCAATACTGAGGCAATGCTGCTCTAACAAACAGCAGGCAATTGTTGTTGTTCAATCAAAAGCTCAACTCACAGTGCAGTCAGTGCACTGGACAAATTGCACATAATTGTTTCTAGACAATATGGTACTTACATTCTGCATGTACCCGGAAAATCTCTCTGCAGTAGCTGAAATGGCACTTTTCACCTTCTTGAGCAACTCTTTCTTAACCTCAGGGCTGCAGACATCCTTTTTAGCAAGGAGATGGGCAAAACGTCTGCAGAAGTCAATGCAATGAAACAACAATTGGCTTTCCAGGACTTTGGAGGAACAAAATAAAACTCATGAAACCTCATTTTAAGAGTCTCTAAAAGCTTTTCTCCTGTGATAAGTGGCTTAGAGATTCTGTATGAAAATATCTCATATATAATTAACCTTTTCCATTTAAAGTATTTCAAAATCTCTTTTGAGGCCATCACTGCAGCATGACCCAAATGAAAAAAAAAAACAAAACACAAACCCCAAAAAATCATTCCACAGTCTTAAGAAGAGTCTTATAAAGTTCTATAAACTTATTTCTGCTATATCTCTTACAGCAAGAAAACACCCACAAAACCCACCACAGTACTTTTTGAAAACACTTGTACTGAGAGGAAATGTGAATATCACATGGCACCAAAATAAGCAATACAAAATCATTAAATTCATCTTGCATGGTCAGACTGGTTTTTTTTTATTTATTTTTGGCAGGGGTTTTGTTGTTGTTGTTGTTGTTTTAGTTTGTGGTGTTGTTAATTTCCACTGTTTAAAACCTTACATTTTTGGCAGGAAAACATTGCAATGAAGAAGAAAAAAGAGCTGTAGAAAATAGAAAGCCATGATGAGGAGCTCCTTAGTTCAAGCTACATATGAAACTGACTTTACCAGTGTGTCTGAGTTCCTGTGATTTAGTTACCCTTTACAACTGCTTTAGAATTTCACAGGAGATACACACCCAGTGTATTCCAAAACCAACAATTTCAGTCATAATACAGGGAACACCTCACATTCCATGGAGCGTGCACACACACACACACAGAGTAAGACAGGACCTGTGCAATCCCCTTCCACCTAATGCTCAGTTACCCAAAGAATCTGACCAGTTTACTGTAGCTCAAGTTTCTGCTATGCTGCTGAGCTCTCCTAATTCTCTACAACTGCTTAGTGATGCATGCTAGGAAACACACCTTTTTTACCAAAAGCAGTTGATAGCCAATAACTTTTTAACCGGAAGAAATCTCATCATGTTAGATCAAGTGCCCACAGAAGCCAAATACTCTCCACAGCTGCTAGGCAAAGGCCATTTTCTGGAAAGGCATAAGCCCTCACAGATCAGTTGAGGTTATTGACCAGCTTAAACCCTGGTGGTGTTTTAGAAGTTTTATTCTGCAACTATTTTTCTTTTTTTTTTTTTGCATTTGCTTCTGCAGCATTAAACTCTGCCACAAGAAACAACAGTAGATGATATAAAAGACTGCCTGCAACTCAACGTTGCGAATTTTAAGAGCCTAGGAGATTTTTATTACTTATACATGCAAACTACTTCTACGAAGATGCTTCAGTATTACAAAACTAGTTTCTCAGTAACAAAAGAGAAAAAAAAATCATTCCTTGAAAGTGAATTTTACCTTATAAGTGCATTGAGCGGAATTTTTTTCCATGGAATACCCTGCTTAAGCAAATCATTAGCGAAAGACTGAATTGAAAACAAGGACTGTAGAATGGCATTCATGTAGCAGGTGTTTCCCAAGTTTGAAAACCTGAAAAACAGAAGATTGAAGATGGTATGTATATCCATGGGTAAACATGCCAGTGTTAAACACGGTGCTACTAACACGTAGCATATTCACCGCAGTCACTCCTCGCAGAGTCTCTCTTACTGGAGCTGTCCTCCTGCCCTTCAGACTAAACAAAACTCATGGGAGGGAGCATTTATCAGGAAAGCATCTGTGAGGGTTTTTTTTTAATTTGGATTGTAGAAAAAGTGTGTGTATATACACATGAATAAAGAAATGAATCCAGAAAGTGTAAGAAACAAACATGAATTACCTGAATTTGTGGTATCTCTAAAATTCATGGGATACATATTTACAAACTAGGAAAAGTGTTCCCTGTCTCAGTGTTTGTTCATTTCAGGATTTATTTTTTTTTCCATTAAAAGATTATAAAAAGAACATCCATGTTCTGATGAACATGCTAGTAAAGAAAATTAAATTTACCCTTGCAGTTGTTGTTGAGGATGGGTGGAAAGGGGCACTCGGGGTTTGTTCCACCCCGTGTAATCTTGGTTAGATCTAATTTTTTTAACGGAAAGAGGTGCAGGCTGAGAAAGAAATCCCAGGCTTCTTTTGGCTGAAGGGGTCTGGCTGGATACATTAGACCTAAAACCATAAAAGGATAAGAATTGTAAGATTTTAATGCTCTTCATTAAATACCTACAGTCCACAACACTGGAAATGTATCACTACAGAAGACAAAGGCTGGTAAAGCTACACAAGATAATGGGCAGGCATCATAATGAAAAAGAAGTGTGGGAGAGAACTCTTTCTAGAGCATCTAAATACTTATTTTTGGTTAAATTTCCTTACATCCACAGGCGTGCATGCAGTGTAACCAAGTCTTCGGTCTGTAAGGTATTTAACAATTCCCCACACTGTATGATGAGATGATGAATGATCATATAGCATAAGATCACCACTCCTAAGGCATGCTTAAAATTCACATCTTCATTTTCAGCCTCTTGTTCTTGTAACCTAAACACTCTGAACCTCAGTCCCTCATGTGTAAAGCATGGACAATGCTTCTTTTCTTCCTTGATCTTGTATCTCATCTATCTAGGGCAGAGACCAACAGCTTGATTGCCCAGCGTCTGAACACAGAAGAATCCCAACCTCAGCAGGATTCAGTATTAATAAAATACTGTTACTAAAATAAAGAGCTTCATGCTAGAGTTTAGATATCATCTGCATCGCTCATTCAAAAAAAGACTGTAACAGACCTGAGTGATTTTAGACAGCCTATCTACTGCAAGCAACTGGAGTTTGTAGATGTTACTAGAATAACTGCAACCACACTGAATACCTAGACTGTACTCCTGGGACGTGCGGGGGAAATTAATATTATACACACACATTTTATGCATATAAGCTATACACCATGTGATATACACACAGGATACTAAAGATCCTAATTCCTGGTAAAGAACTGTCATTTACAGTTCATGCCTGTGAATCAGTCATACCTGTCCAGGGTGGAACTGCCAGTGGAGTACTCTTTTGCTGAGGACCGACTAGCATAAAAGGATGATGACTGCAGTGGTAAAATACCTTGAAAACCAGAAAAAGAGGCGGGTTATTCTGTTCCAGGTAACTCAACTATTTATACAACTTACAAGTAGTTTGAAAGTATTTAGTCAAAAGGTTTAAAAATCCTCAACTAGTGTTTTCCAGAACTGGTTGGGAAAGTACTAACACACATACTGAGAAGTACTAATGCAAATATTAATCATAAGTAAAGACCTACTGAACTTTTAATGTATTAAATACCATCATCTCCAGCAAATCCGAATTGCAGTATGAAACATTAAAGTCATTGAATGGTCTTAACTATCTGAAAGACAATAAATACCTACCTCTTGTTCAAAATACAAGATACACATAATAGAAAACTCACTAGTGGTTTCCAGCACAGTGTTCTCAAAATATATATGCAGAAATGAAAACAGTTTTTCTTCCCACTCCAAGTCCTATAGTAAATTACTGTATCCTTGGGGCAAAATATGATAGTTTCATTGTTCTGATATCATTGTGTCAGATCCTGAGACTCAATTCCTCAGATGATGTCACATTAAAAAAAAAGTTCTCGTCAAAAAAATACCCACCTATTATGGTGAATCACAGTGTAATTTAGTTTGGATAATGAATAAACATTTCCATCTATCCCAGCCTGAAGTGGTTTGAGCCACACAGCTTTGGAGAAGGCAGATATAGGAAGGAAGTTCACAATACTGTTACCTGAACTTGCAGGTATACACTCTCAGATTCTAATTTTGATTCTAACCAGCAAACTGGATTTTCATTCAGAGATAAACATTCACCTTACTGGCTCCTCCAGTAACCCATTTCTGCCACCAGAGCTGCACTTGAAGACTGCATTCCAGAACATCCCCCATAAACACAAGATTTTGATTGTGGTGTTCTTTATGGGGAAAGAATATTTTCAGTAAAACGGAAGAAGAGTGCTGCTGACTAGTTTTTGCACATACTGACAAAACCTCTACATTGTCTATAAAACCTCGACACACACCAGTATCCAGCAGAATTTGGTATAAACAGAACAAAAGTCCTGGCCCAAAGAGTTCTCTGGCTAAGTTCTGGGGAAGAGATGGGTAAGTAAAAGCAAACAGTATACATTTTCACCATGAAAACCAGCCTACAATTCATGCAGGCATTAACAGCAAAGGAAAGTTTTAAAAATAAACAAGCAAGCAAAAAGGAAATCCTTAGGTGTTCACAGAAATCCCCTCCCAAGGACAGCTTGGAGCAAAGTTTGAAGCTGCTTGTTGAATTTTCAAACACACCAACACAGGGGTTGGCATCATCACCCAAGTATAAAGGTCAGGGTCACACTAGAGCGGGACAGGCTTTCAAAATAAAGGCAAGTTGGTTTATCTCATACATGGCTCTGTGGGAATCGAGAAATTTGGTGGCACTGGGAAAGCAGATGGGGAAAACCACCTGTGCAGCAGCTTTCTAAACTAACACCAAACAGGTGAAATTGTACTGGTTAAAGCCAAGTATCATTTGGATGTAGTTTTATTTTTTTACCTGATGTCCTATTTTCCTCTGCTTGCTTCAGATTCAACTGCTTTTCTCTGCTACTGTTCAAGTACTTCCATGCTGGATCACTCAAGGCTTTATTATTCCTACAGACAAATAAGAGTGTCAGTCAGTGCAGTTACAGAAGATACAGAATATTCCTGCTTGATGTTTACTGCTTGCTTTAAAGCATTTCTTTTTTATGACCTTTAATCCTTGACTATGGAACAGTTAGAACTTTACTCACAGATAAGTTTAATTCATTTAAACAAGCTTTCTTACTTATGATCAACTGCCATTTCAAACACATGGAGCTTATTATCCAAATAGCAACTTCCCTTCATGAATTTTGTTTTGAAAAGGGTCAAAGGAAGTTCAGTAAAGTAGGTACCTACTGCTACACACATATAGAACATATGACAATCTCAACTAAACTGACAACAGAAAGATGCCACAAATTTTGTATGTGCCAGTTCCTACAAATCAACTGCTAGAGCAGGTTTCATCTCCCTCAGTAATCCTGAATGCAGATCCCATTTTGAGCACCCAGTATGTCCAAAAGTTGACTAGTGGCTGGCCTGCAACATGCTGGAAATACTCAAGCACTCTCCACAAAAACTGACCTGTACAAAAGAATGAAGAGTTTTAAACCAAACTAGAAACAATGGTTACTTACGTTGAAGAATCGTTCTCTTTGGGATAATCTTCATTCATTTCTGAACCAGCAGGTTGTGTTCTTTTCCTCTTTTCACTGATGACAAAAATTTTTTTAAAGGGTCATTCTTTCAGGAAGGCTAGTAAATGATCCTCCTCCCACTGAACTCCTCAATGTTTTCTGTGCATTTTGCACCTATCTTCCACAATCTCCACTTTTATAACATAGCACACAGAGAAGAATTTGGTTTGCCCAACTCTTAAGTTGTTCATAAAGCTCTAGTGCCAGTACCAGCCAGAGGCTAGACAAGCACTTGTTAACATCCAGTTAAAAGCAACAGCACAACCAGAGGAAGAAATATAAACCCTGCTTACTTCCAGGTGCACCGCAGCTCTACAGAGAGTGAAGTTTAACCATGACATAATAAGAGGATAACACTCCTACCGATTCTCCAACAAGCCTGTTCTGTGAGGTACTGATGGCACAGGCGATGCAGAAATGTTCACCCTGTTGCTTGGTGTTCCAGGGGAATTCTTCACAGATGCTCTTGCTGGGGTACCCAGTACCTTGCGAAATGGATTTTCCTCCTTACTTTCCACAGTTATTCTTTTGGAAGGGGTCTGCAAAACCCAAGTGTAGCAGATTAAGAGAGTTTAATACTTATTAGAAGTAAAATTCTGACTTTATCGATGCATGTCATGAACATAAAACTCTACTGCTATAACCAATTTCCCTTCTCATTTTCCAATGCTAAGTTAGCTGAACTTCAGTTTTCAAAAAAGTTTTGTCCTTTAAACAAAAGAAAAACCCAGGCAATTCTGGGTGGCATTATTTTAAAAAAAAAAATAAAAAAAAGCAGCGCCGTATTAAACCCCACACAATTAGAGCAGTGCCCTGACAACCTTGGGCCAAGCAAGTGCCACGTGCAATGCAATGGAAAGAGCTAATAGCTTGTTAGTTGGCTGACTACGGAATGTTGGTCAGTTTTAGACTTGAAAACTAAGTGTGTCTAATCTTACCACTGTACACAGAGCTTTGGAGTTTTTAATGGGAGACTACCTTTAAGCAATAAGGTAAATTTGTTTTGGGACAATGTCAAAAATACTCTCCCTCAGGGCAGTAACACAAGTATATTCACAGAGATATAAGTAAAATAAAGTCAGCTGATGCACCATGAAACCTGCGTTATGCAGGGAGCAAAAAAAAAAACACAACAAAAATAACTTGAAAGAAAACCACTTTTGGGGAGGTCTGCAAAATTTACACAGAAATCTGAGCAGAATGCACAAATTCAGTACCTTTATTCCAATAGAAACATACAATAAGAGAATGAGAGGAAGAAATGAATAAAATAAAATTAAAGGAAAGGAAAAAATTGAACAATTAAACAAACCTGGTTCTCTATATAAGAGAATTGCCTATTAGCTTCCTTCTGTGTGGTTCTGCTGCCCAGCACACCTCCAAAGCTGCCAGATCCCTGAGAGGGTTTCCCAGCTGACAGGAAAAGAACACAACATAAACAATTCCTACATGTTTAATGTCTGCTCATTTTTCAGCATGACAAAGGTATGTTATGAGAAAGGAAAAAAAAAGAAAATCAGGGTTCAGGGTCAGACAGAAGCATTTACACAAAAGCAAAGAAAGTTGTAACACAAGGAGGACAAAATGGCTAAAGATGAAAGAAAACATAGCACTGACCCCTCTCCAAACTGTTAAGAGGGTTTACAACAACTGCACTTACCAGGATGAACCCTGTCTTGATGGACTGCATCCAAATACATCCGCATTTCATTGGCATCTTTAAATGGCACCTTATCAATTGTCAGGAAGCTGGTATCTTTTAGTGTTAGCATCAGGCAGCACAATTTTCGACCATTTGGTCGTAAGGTCACAGTTTTAATGTTATGGCTTAGCTGAAAACAAGAAAGATTCGACTGTGTCATTTTTAAAAGGCCAAGATACTTGCAAATACAAACAGAAATTCAAATAGAGAGGGTGAGAGGCACTCGCACCAAAATACTTTGCCTTGCTCCATCTTGGGCAAACATTAAGCATCACAGAACTAATGCAACTGGTGATCCTGGAAGCTAACAGAACTGAAAGGACAGGACCACTACAGCTCAACAGTGCCTATAATCCTGGATAAGCTTTCTGAAACATGTTCTGCTACTGAATGTGACCTTTTTGAACATAACGGAGTAAGAGCTTCATACAGTCCCACTTAGCTGTCTGAAACTTCCACATCAGGTCTAAAATATAATTCAAGATGGCAAAAGTTTTAAAAGTACAAACTTCTACTCACTGTTACAGTTTGCTCTCAGAGCACACAGATTTGATACAGCTTAAGAAACACACTGAGGGAGTAAGTCAGTAAGAAACATGCCTAGTCTGCTTGCACCATTGTAACATTTTAAGCGGTGTCAAAACCTTCAGGGTTATACAAAAGCAGAAGAAAAAATTTGTGCTCCCTAATAACGTCACCAGTACTTTACTGCATCATTACTTAGTCATTACTTCATGTTAAGTCCCCTCTAAGAACAGGCTGTTCAGTAAAAGCTCTGCTATCCACATGAGCTGAGGTGAGCATCTAAAGCAGAGGAAGCAAAAGAACATCCCACATCCGCAGACCGCGTGGAAATTTGACAATACAGACCTCAGCGTACTTGCACTTTCCATTCCCTTGCTCTTTTTTGCTTAATTCTTCATTTTGCTGCTGTTTCTTTAGCCTTGCCTAGGGTTGGGCACTAGCTATGCAATGACCTCCACGCCAGGATGTTGCTGTACTCACTGCTTCATACAAGACTGGAAACCACGGCCAAGGTCATTAGGCACTGCACAAGGCCAAGCAGAACACCGCCCATCCCATTGGAGTCCTCTCCTAGTTTGTCCTGGCCTGCATGTTGCCACGCTACTGAGCTCAGTAACAATGATCAATTAATAGCCACAAATGCTAATTACACTCCAATGCCAAAGTTTCGGTACCCGATGCTCTAGAACCTGTCCTGTTTAAAAATTAAAAATATTCCCCGTTTTTACTTAAATAAGTTCAGGTATAGAAAAGACTGAGATAGTAAAAGCACTCTGTGTCCACCAGTGAGATTATTTTTTTCTCCAGTGAAGATCTCTAGTTTACTGGAAAGCCAATCTAGACATGTCAGCAGTTTATAAGAGAGGCTGGAAAATTACCTCAATCAGAAATGAAGGGTTTATTTTTCAGGGAAAATAACACTTCTGAGATACTCTGTGCTCAATCCTTATCCTTGTGTTTCTCAGGAGGTTTTTTGGTTTGTTTGTTGTGGGTTTTTTTGAGGTAGGGGTGTCCTTTTTTTTTATTTGGTTGGGTTTTTTTGTCTTTTTCTAATATAAGCTAAAAATGTCTTCAAAGACCTAATAATTGAAAAGGGGACTCCCAATTTTTCATCCTCACTTAAAACATTGAGCCCAGGGAAAAAGGAGATTACAGTTACTTCATGTCAGTGCAAAACAATCTATTCCAACTCAAAATGCAGTCACGAGAGGGCTCCATCCATATCCTCCAAGCACATGTTATGACCCATTTAGTGTCATCAAGTCTTGGCAGGTGGGGGCAAACGAAATATTTCTCCTAACACGTATCTAGCATCCAGGACAACTTAGTCAAAGCTCTGGAACATCAGTAAAACATATCATCTGACATAAGAAATTTGATGACACAACAGTCACTGCAGAAAGAAATATAACCTTGGAACCATTCAAATGTTCCACCAGAGAAAAGTAAGAGGTAGGCAAATATCCCTCACACTTCTTCCAGAGCAACTTGTGGAGAAAAAAAAAAAAAA
>VWZY01006819.1:52521-67299 GCA_013399075.1 Chloroceryle aenea
TCTCATCTGCTCTCGGCTCTGCTGTGTTCTCCTCTCTTCTGCTGGGTCCGAGCAGCTCGGCCAGAGGCCAGGAAGACTTCCCTGCTGGGTGCCCCGACTGTGCTCCTTCGCCTAGTGTCTGTCATGTAGGGATTTCCCTCCTCTTGGCCGCTGCACTTTGTTCCTTCACTTGGATGCCTCCTGCATGCCCAGCCACCTCCACTGTCCTCAAGCGAGTTCTTTTACTTCAGGCTTTGCTTACAGAGGGAAAGAGGGGACAGTGAAAAGTTCCTTAGGGTAGCAGGCAAGCGGGAGGAAAGGCAAGAGACTACCTGTTCCTTCTTCCCTTTTACCCCAGTACCTTGTGCTGCCCGCAGCTGGTGCTTTCTCCTCTCCCCCTCAGGAAGTTGCTGTGGTGGGTTAGAGTGCCTGATGTTCAGACTGCTAAGAGGGGAAAGACGCCTTGGCCTGGTTGGGTTCAAAAAATATAAGCTGAGTTGGAACATGCAGTTATTGTCGCTTATCTCCCATCTGAGTTTTGGTTTTCACTTCTCCAAATGCGCATTTGCTGCATGTAGAAGAATTCCTGGACTTGATTAAGTCTCTGATGTGTGTTGGACTTGCAAGGTGTGTTGCAAAAGCAATAGTTAGAGCAGTTTTCAAACAAACTTTGCTTGAAGATCTGCTTGGACTAAAAAGCATCCAAGAGTAAGGTACTTACTAGGAGTTGAGAAAGCTTTTAAAGTCTTCCCACTTTAAGTGCTCGTGTCTTTTAATTGGTACTTGGAGTGCTGGCGAATACTTGTGATTTAAAGTGACACTTTTCAAAACATAAAAGGTTGTGCAAGATCACAGTGAACACTCTTAATCAGCATTAGCATTTTTATAGCAATTCTTAAGTACTTGTCAAAATGCATGAGACTGGTGTGTTTCCTGTTGATCCTTGATCTGTGTTCTAATTAAAGGGTTCTTTTTAAGGGTGATTTTAATGAAATAACCTGTTTCAGCAGTAGAAATCAACTTTATTTTGGGACTTACTTGAGTGTGTATTTAATGTATAAATAATGCAAGTTACCTAGTAGTTCTGTATTGAAATGTTTCCTACTGCAGTTGGTTAATGTGCTCAGATTACAGGTAAACAAGGGAAGGTTTTCTGGATCTGGCGATATGCTTGGGAGCTGCAGCAAATGATGTTACCTCTTAGCAGGGTCATGAATCGTCTCGGGAATCTCTCTGGGTGTTGCAAATGCTGTCATGATAAATCTGTAGTAAGACAGAATGTTGGTCTTTGTACAGCAATGCTGGCAGCAGAGCTGACACTTCAGTTTCAGGCCTGAAGACAACGTAACATGCTAGACGCTTGAGAACAGGCTAAAGCCAATAAATGTAGCTGTGACTATCAGTAAGGTATTGAAAGCCCAACCCAAGCCATTTAATTCACTGCTGTTGAAGGTGAAAGTTAATTTTGGTATTTTTGAGTTAGTCATTTATTAAAATAGTTTAAAAAGCTCACACTTCCAGTAAGTCAGTGTTCTGCTTCACTTGACCAGTGCTTTTACCATTATGCCCAGCAGCGACTGCTCAGTTAGGAAGATAAAACAAGTTGCCTAAATCCAGTTTATGTGATTGTCGTGGATGTAATTAGGTGTGGATGTTTGCTGTAATGCCATTTCTCTTGAGGAAGACATTACAGGATCCTTCATGATGAGGAGGTGGCTAGTTTGTGCTGGGTTGACATGCTGTTAGTAACTTTTGCTTGCCTGGTGTGCAAAAGAAGGTCTGCCTGGCAGGGTTGTATCTCAGAGCTTGTAGCATCTGTGTGTAGCCCTCAGGGTTCTCTGGAATTTTAGGTTTTATAGGCAGAAGGGGTTACAACAGTAAAGAAAGAAATTAGGAGGAAAAAAAATCCCAAACTCTTTCAGTTTAAACTAAAATGAGAGGAGCATCAGAGAGAAGCCTGTCAAAAGCAGTTGGTGCTGTCTACAAGAGATATCGGACACCATAAACGTAATTGTGTGGAAAATCTACTTAGTGTTCTCCAGGGATCACAAGCACATGATTGTGCTTTTAAAGGGTCGATTTAAGCTTACAGGAACTGAAACTTCCAGTGAGTCTAGAAAAATAGATGGAAGCTTTAGATAACACAATTACAACAACATTATTGCTACACTGCTTGTCGCTACCATCCCAAATAAAAACAAAGGAGCTCTGTTCATTCTCCCTCTTTCTGTGCTCCAGTGTAGGAGTTGCCATTGGAATGGCACTCCAGTTGTAAAAGCACAATCAATTTGTAAGGATTGCTAATTTAATGTGAGGTTTTAGGAAAAAAAAAAAAACAAACAAAACCAAAACCCAAACAAGGAAAATTGAGTAGATAAGAAAAAAGAGGATAGGAGGAAAGATGAAGAGCTAAAAAGGTATTTGAGCCCAAGAGTATAGGGACTGTTAACAGCACATTGGCTTCTGTGAAGACATTTAAGTTAAATAATACAATGGAACTGTCTGGGGGAGAGAGAAATCCCACAGCTGGGGAAGCATTTCTTTGGACATGACTTTGGATGTAATGTGTGGGTGAATGGAGGAGGGGAACCTTTGCAGAAATAGAATCACAGAATGTTAGGAGTTGGAAGGGACCTCGAAAGATCACCTAGTCCAACCCCCCTGCCAGAGCAGGATCACCTACACTGGGTCACAAAGAAACGCATCCGGGTGGGTTTTGAATGTCTGCAGAGGAGACTCCACAACCATTAGGGACAGAAAGCTTGGGAAGTGTCTGCTAAAAGTTAAAAGTCTCCATCCCTCCTGCAGTTCTGGGAGCCTGCCTCTAGCATAAGGTTTCAGTCTTGGTTCCAGCCAGTTTCAATTCCTGAACTCATTTTTATGCTCTCCAGCACCTTGCTGATGAGCAGCTTAGCAGTATTGTTGCTGTCAGTGCAGTGCAGGCAGTGCTCTCATCTGCTGTGCTACTCACATGGAGAGTTTCAGTCCGGGTGTAAAAACCAAACCAACTGCATTACAGCCGTTCCCTGTTCCCAGCCGTGCGTGCCGTACACGTGGGGACGCTGAGCTGGTTGCGTGCAGGCTGGCTGGGAGCAGCAGCATACGAGCAAGGCTGTGCTTTACTTGAGCAGTAAGCACTGTGGCAGCATGTCTTAATAGGTTCTGAAATGGCTTTTGGGAGTGTTCATGCAGAAGTTTTAATGCTGATATTTGTTTTGCTCAAAATTGTGAACCCGAATCACCAAACTGTCTATGTAGGAACTGGAGTATTTGTTTGCATTTTGAGTGCTTGTTGTGCCAGTAGAGGCATGAGACAAACTTTAACTGACAGACTTGTGCCTTGCCCTTTCCTCAGAATCTATGCTATAATTCCACAGTCCTCATTTCTCTTAGTTTCTTTCCCAGCCCTTCCTTAGTGACTTGAAAACTTTTTGGCCTTGATGCTGTTCTATCCCTAATGTTCCAAGAAAGGCAGAAAAGAAATCCTGTGTTTCACCTAAATAGTGGAAAATATGCCTTCACTGTTTACAGATATACCCTCCTCTGTTTTGTTTTTTTTGAACAGGAATTTTTGCACATAATTAGTCTTCAAAATTGTCTTTTAGCTTCACACATGTCAAGGAGGTACATGAGATGAATCCAAGACATCTCTAACAGCAGGTGTTACTGACTGTGGACGGTGTCCTGCTGATGTTGGAGGAGTGAGAATTTTTCTAGTATTCATGCGAATATTTTTTTCGTGTATGTTTGGTGAATCCCATTGACAGGTTCCAATGTCATGGACAATTTTGGAGAGAAAAGAAGTACCGTCTGCCCTACTTTGAATTTGTAGCAGCTCGCACTTGAAGTGTGAAATGAATGTGTGCTAAGTGCAGGTGGAGCGAAGGGACAGCTGGCTAAAGTATTGGTGACCTCCCTACCAGCTCTGCTGTCACAGGCAGCAGCATGGCTCATGGTGTTGCAGAATGAAGTTACAAGGTACTACTTGACCAGCAGATTAAGACAGACTTTCCTAAGGACTCAGGCCAGAAAGTAAAATCCTTTGTATTTCATACAGGTGAAATAATAAGACTAAAGTAGGGACCAATTTGAGAGTATCTTAATGCAGCTTTAGTTCATCCCTCCCCTAGTCAGGAGTTTCTTGCTTTTTTTGCTTCTTTGCCAGGTTGTGGGACGGGTTTGGGCAAGGCTTGGATGAAATGCTTGGACTGAAGTTTTTTTGTCTCTCTCCCAGCCTGTGCCAACGGCACTGGCTCAGGTTGACCGCGAAAAGATCTACCAGTGGATCAATGAGCTGTCCAGCCCCGAGACGCGGGAAAACGCACTGCTGGAGCTGAGCAAGAAGCGGGAGTCTGTGCCTGACCTTGCCCCAATGCTGTGGCACTCATTTGGCACGATCGCAGCGCTCCTTCAGGTGGGCAGGACTGGTGGCATTTTTGTTGAGTGGTGCAGCAGCAGCACACTGCAGAGCTTGTGCCTCCATGGGGCAGATGTGAGGAGGCACTGGTGGGGTCCCTTATTGCCATTCCTGGGAGCATGATGTACATTGTATCGTGTGGTGAGGGGAGCAGATGTGGGAAGCCTGTTTGCAGCTCATCTCACTAGCAAGGTGATGTGTGCGGGAGCGCTAAGATTTCTACCTAGATGCCTTATGTAGTTGGGGAGGGGAAGAGGCAAGCTCCTGGGTGTATAAGCTCCTATTGGATCACATTCTGCTTATTTTCATACAGTGTCATAGCAGAACCACAACAGTCTTACTCCTAAAATCTCTGCTTTGATTCGTCTTGCATGAGCTTGATCCCTTCCTAGTCAGAGATTGCCCATGCAGGGAGTGCGCTGGAAGGGAGGGCAGCGTGGGAATGCTGACTGCTCCAGAGATCCTTGCAAAGGAATGTACTTGCATTTTATCTGAAACCAAGTGGCTCAGCTTATCTCTGGGCAAACTACAGCTTATGACCGTCTGTCTCTCAGAGCCAAATCTAGTCATTTCTTTCCAAGAGGGAAAGAAAGGAGTGCAGGACTTGCAATGCCAAAACTTCTTGGAATGGCCCTGAAACAAGTGAAGAAAATTAGCAGGAAGTTACAGTTGGAAGCAGGCAGATTTCTGAATTGGATTCTCACACTCAGCTGCTTCCCCTGCACTGAGTTTCAGGAGTACCAGCAGCTACAGTATGAACAGAGTGGGTGTGCTCTGCCTCTGGGCATAGGGGCACTGCTCCTCTTCAGTCTGGAAGTTCAGAACAAAGCAGCCCCTACACTGGAAAGAGATAGGAAATCAATGAACCCTTTTTTACTGAAATTAGGGTTTGAATGATTTCCTGTTACTCCTTGTCAAATGGACTCTGACACAACTGTGATCCAGCTCTGCACTTGCCTGGGCAATGTGGTGGTGGCCAGGTAATTTCAAAATGATGCTTGGTGAAACTTCAGAATGATGCCTGATGTCATCTGTAGTCGCTAGTTCCTTGCTGGGTAAGTGCTTTGGTGCAGTTTTCTGATGTTTTTATCCTTTAACATTTCTTCACCTGTTAATTTTTAGGAAATTGTAAATATTTATCCATCAATCAACCCTCCAACTTTGACAGCCCATCAGTCCAACAGAGTCTGCAATGCTTTAGCTCTGCTACAGTGTGTTGCATCACATCCTGAAACGAGGTAAGTGTTTCCAAGAGCATGAGTTTTCTGAGGTATTGATGTTGACAGCTCAGCCTCTCTGACTCCAGAAGCATGTAAACTCTGTTCCTTTTTACCAAAGAAGCGTAACAGAGGGCAGAGCTGGAAAATAGGCAGTTGACTCCTGCTTTCACTTGTTTGCACAGATTAACAGGATGACAACTTTATGGTGGTCATAAATGCATTGCATTCCCTGGATCATCCTGAGATACTGTAAATTCCCCAAATGTTGGGTTGTGGCATCTCCCAGGAGCTCAGCCAGATATAAGGGTGCCTTTGTGCTGAGAGCTGTGTGCAGGGTCCTTGTTTTAATAAGCTTATGGTTACTTAGACTAGCAGCTTACAGTTATTTAGACCAGCTGTCCAAAGGGTGGAATGAGCAGGACTGGCCTTCCCAGACACTGTGTGTGGCAAGGAAGCAATAGCAGAGCCATGCCTGGAATCCTCAGCCAGTGCTGGACTGCAGGTTTTCTCAATCTCTGTCCCGCTCATGTCATCAGGGGAAAAGATGATATTGGTTCAGACAAAATCAGTAGCTAAAACTCAGAAGAAAACTACCCAGAGATCACCGATCTCATACTTCTGTTCCTGCTGAGAAGAAAGTGCTGCACAGATGAAGTTGTTTTTCTGCTGTAGTTTTAAACAGCAACCTTCTGAGAGATGATATCCAAAGAAACAGGGTAGTTTAACACCACACACCTTTACATTTAAAGGTTGAAAACTGAAAACAGGAAGAATGTGGGACGATTGTGCTTCTCTGCTAGCAGAATGGTCTCCATGTTTCTCCCTGTGGTCTGTATTTTTCACCATCGTCAGAAGGCAGTGTGAGGACTCTTTTGGAAAGCTGGCTGTGCACATGTAAACTCTGTTAATGCCTAGAGATCAGCCAGTCTGTATTCCTGTCATGCAGAGGCTTTTGCACATCTGCCCATGGGAGCCTACCAGGTGAAATGCAACAATGAATGTACAAAGCAGAGGGCCTGTCTGGCAGGAAGAGGTAGTAAAACCAGCAGAATGTGCTCTGTTCCTGGGCAGCTGGAAGCAGTCGTGCAGGTTACTGGCAGTTTAGGTGTTGGGTTTTGTGCTGCACCCAGTTCAGAATTCATACCTTTCCACCAGAGAACAAAATGTTACTCTCTTTTGAGGAGCAGCAGTGGTGTCAGGAATAGTCTGAGGCTCAGCGTGGTAATGGTGGGTTGTGTGCTCACTTTGTTTTCCTTGTCTCTCACATAGTGTTCTCCCTTTCCTACAGGTCAGCATTTCTGGCAGCTCACATCCCTCTCTTCCTGTACCCCTTCTTGCACACAGTGAGCAAGACCCGTCCGTTTGAGTACCTGCGGCTCACGAGCCTCGGGGTGATTGGTAAGCAGCCAGACTCATGCTGGACCACTGGTTTCTTAGCAAGGTGGATGCAGTTCCTGCTGTGGTTATAGAAACCTGCACGACCAAAATCGCAGGTCTCTTTTTATTGGGATCTTCTGAGTTCTGTATTATTAACAGGAGGAGCTGCTCCTTTTCTGTCAGTTGTGGATGCAGGTTCCTCTTAGTGTGAAGGAACTGGGCTTTTCACTAATAAGAAAGCACTGAAGTCTGATTGCCAAAAATGTTTCTTGTGAGTATGAGCACCTGATGCTTATTGTGCCTTAACCCTCTGCCCAGCCAGCTAGCCAGTGGGATAAGTAGCTGCAGACTGGACTTCACTGTTGATTTGCTTGGGTGTATTTGCCCTGTCTTCCCCATGTTGTGTGGGTTTGTTATGTTTTGTGTTTTTCTGCCCAAAACATTTCTCGCTCAAGTCATAGAGTAAGATGCTCTTTTTCCCAGAGGTTGCTGCGGGTGGCACAATCCTCTTGTGTTTGTGTTACTACTGGGGGAAAGCCAAGAATGCATCCCTTTTCTGAAAAAACAACCAACCCCCAATCCCAGTTTGATGATTTTTTTATGCTGCCAGAATAATTTCTCGAGCCATGTGCTGCAGCATGTTTAGAATGACAGTTGCTTGGCCTGCTGTTCAGACATAATGATTTCTGGGGAGGATGCAGCACAGGCTCTCTTTGAAAGGTGACCTTTTTTTGAAACAATTTATCATTAATTGATATTAGTTTTTGTTTTTCTTTCAAGGGGCCTTGGTGAAAACTGATGAGCAAGAAGTGATCAATTTCTTATTGACAACAGAAATTATCCCCCTGTGCTTACGCATTATGGAGTCTGGCAGTGAACTCTCCAAAACGGTACCTACTCCTTGTCTTACTTAGGGCTTATTTATCTCACTGACCGGGCAGCCAGTAACCAGCAGACTTGGCTTGTGTCCTGTTGCAAATGCTGAGGTAACTCTGGATAGACTTCTTACCTCCACAAAAAAAAAAACAAACCACCAAATGAATCTGGAGCTCCTAAGCTTGGTAGTTTTGCTGGGGAAGATCTTGCTGCTTGCAGCACCTGTTCCCTTCTTTGCATCCCTGAGACCACCTTGAAAAGAACACAGGACAATGGCTGTCCCATTTCAGGGCAGGTAAATTACTTATACACTCTCTTTTCTGCTTTCTCACCTTTCTAGGTTGCTACATTTATTCTTCAAAAAATCCTTCTGGATGACACAGGGCTGGCATATATCTGTCAGACTTATGAGCGGTTTTCCCACGTTGCCATGATACTGGTAAGATTGTTTCCTCTCTTTAAATAAATAAATAGTTTATGCTGTAGTAGCCAGCTTCTTCAGCAGCTGCTGTCCAGCTAAAGTGCAGTACTAAGGGAGGCAAATGGTTCTTGGGCTTACTGCTTATGACACTGCAGCTCTCTCCTTCCACCTCTTTCCTTTGTGTATTTCTGCTTTGCATGTCAAGAGAGCACATACTAGTTGTAATGTCCCTGAGGTAAAGCAGGTAAATGTCTCCAGAGAAGAAAAGGAGTTTTCAGAGTTGTTGGTTGGATGAGAATTGATTTAATTTTATGTGAGAATGAACACACGGCTCAGACCATGGATCCGTTCATTCCCAATCTCTGTCTCCCACAACATGTTGAAAGAGCAGCAGACTGAGTGAAGGAGTAAGAGCAGGGCAACTGTACGTGATACTTGCCCACATAACAGCCTTGCTGCTGCCAGCTGTTTTCAACTTTGGATTTCTGGGGCCAGTTGTGTGGGTTCCATTAAGTGACCTCTATCCTTCCCTCGAACCCATGGGGAAATGTATTGCATCCGACAATGTCCTTTACCAAGGAGTTTCACAGGTTTCCTTTTCACTGCCTGGAAGGACAGACTCTTCCCCTCCTCCCCTCTGTGAGCCTGGCTCCTGTGACTAATTATCCTACTGGAACACAGAGCGAGCAGGCAGTTTTGTTTATTCCCTGTCCCCTGTGAAGGAGAACTTTAGGTACTCATAATTTGTTCATCCCAGGATTAATAACCCAAATCTGAACTTTATTACCTTTGAGCTTGTTGAGGGGAATGCATGTCTGCCCTGGAATAGCTGTTGTCTTGCTTTTGTGTTTGGTTGGTTGCTTGCTTTTCAAAGAACAGTCTCGGGAGAATAAAATGCAGCGTTCTGTGCTTTACAGTGCTGGTTCTGTGCCAAAATGTTGATGCTTTCATTGGTATATTTATTTGTCCGTCCATTTTCCCAAATGTAAAGAAAATGTTACCTCCTAATTCACCCACAAATAGCACAATATGAATGACTGTGATGTCTGTAATACCCAGTGTGATGTGATTTTTTGTGTTCAGGGAACGGATCACCTTTGCTGAAATTACATCTGGCTCTGGAGCAATGTGACAGACACAATTATGAATCCTGGGGTAGGGGAGGGAAGGAGACCAAGGAAGAATCTGAGGCTGGGACAGATACAAACACATAAGGACTTGGATGCATAAAGCAATGTTAGTGTGGAAGAAATCCTAGCTGTGCTATAATGAAGCACCAATCTAATTAATATTCCATAGCTATGGAGAAACATTAAAATGTTCATAGGCATTTCTGTTCTCTATTGAAAAAAATTGAGATAATGTGTCCTGAGGGTGATGGTTTACTTCCTTGTCTGCTGATAACTAAGATGTTATTGCAAGCATTAGATGCTTTTAAAAAGAGCAAGTTAGTATTTCCCATCCAGGAGCAATCTGAGGAGCTCTCTGACTTATTCTTGATTTCAAAGAAATCTTGGTGTCCGGGGGAATTGCTGAGAATAGGAAACTTGCAAAAGGGCACATTAGGAGGGCCTGCTAATTTTTAACTGCCTGACTATCCAAATACAGGTGAGTTTGGAGGAATTTATGAGGAAAATGGTTGGTGCCAGCCAATGTAGTTTTACAGGAAAAAAACACCACCTAGTTGGGTGGACCTAAATATGAGTAAGCAGACTGCTAAACTCCTTCAGAGCATGCATGCGAAGACGTCCACACTGTGCACTAGGCTGAGTGCATTCAAAGGTGCAACCACACGCAAAGTCCTTCACACTGTGAGAAATGGAGGCTGGGCCAGGGAGACCTGCCTTGGTCTTGCTTCCCAGTGATGGCTTAATGAGGGATGTAACAGAAAAAGAAAATACAACTGTGTGGTGCATGGTAAGACCAGGTGTGGGTCTTCCTATACGGCCTGGTCCTTCAGCATGGCTTCCCAGGCTGTTGTCAATGCTTTAAAAGGGCATCAAAATTAAGGCAGCACAGATGAGACCAGAGGGTGTTGCAGAGCTTGGGAACACACCTCATGGAGTGACTCAGTCTATCAAAGCATTTGGGATATATGCTCCTTACTCCACGAGAGGGGAAACCCCAGGTTGTCTTCAGTCTAGCAGAGTTGGACCACTAAGCAGTCCTGGTGAGGTAAAAAGCAAAGAGAGACGTGACAAGCTTTTCCTGAGCTGCTGGGAGAATCCTTTCCAAGTCGTAGCTAGCTGCTCATCGCAAAGGCACCTTGGCGAGCAGACCACCAGGCTCTGTGCAGAGGTGTCCAGATGAAAGGTAAAGGGCTGTGATGTATGGGAAGCCAGAGTGAGTGATTTAATGGTCTTTCCCAGTCTCTGATGATTGTAAAGCTGTTCTAAGACTTTAACTGGTGGCACTGGCCTCTGTCAAACAGGGTAAAATGGTCCTGCAGCTCTCCAAGGAGCCATCAGCACGGCTACTGAAACACGTTGTCCGCTGCTACCTTCGCCTTTCCGATAACCCCAGGTAAACATTTTAGGAGTTTGGGCCGGGGGCTTTTCCCACTGCCTTGAAGTGCAGCTCTCTTGGGGAGAGTCAGGTTTCCTTGTCTGCCATTATATCAGCCTTAGCTCAGTGTGGAAAATGGGTGGATTTTTTTTTTTTAATTGCTAGTCAGGATATCTTATGTATTTGGGAAAAACTGTGACTGTGTGGGGCTTGTGCAGATTCAAGCTGTGCAGGTTGCAACTGCCTGAACTCAAATGTAGCTTGAACTAGGTATGAGGGAGGGGCTGAGGTGGAAGGTGCGCTGTGCTCTCCCTCTGCGGCATCCTGTTGGCTGTTAGCAGGAGAAGCCAACAAATGAAATGCAGTTGTGATAATACACACTGATTTTCTGCTCATCAGCAGCTCTGCCCAAAATTGCTGGGTATGCATATTTCATCTCAGGCTCTCCTGGTATCTCACTGCTTTTGACTGACAGGTGTCAGGGCACAGGGGCTGGCCTGGTGGGGTCTAGCATGAGGGATGAGATATGCACTGGCTGACCGAGCACCACGTGCTGCAGTACTGCTGCTCAGTGCTTTCCTTGGTTGGCTGTGCCAGGGAGACCCCCAGGCAAAGTGTCCTGTCCCCAGTGGGGTTTGCTCCCCTCTTGCCCCTGTGAGTTTATTTGTTGGGCCCCATTTCTTCTCTCTTGATGTAGGGCACGTGAAGCTCTCAGGCAGTGCCTTCCTGACCAGCTGAAGGACACCACCTTTGCCCAGGTCCTGAAGGACGACACCACCACAAAGCGCTGGCTGGCTCAGCTCGTCAAGAACCTTCAGGAGGGTCAAGTCACTGACCCACGGGGCATCCCTCTTCCTCCGCAATGACTGCTGGGGGAAGTGGGGGACAGGGGAAGACACAGCTCAGGTTTACAAAGAACCAGGAACAGGTGACCTCTTCCGCAGCAAGCAGGGCATGCCAGCTGGCTGCCAGCCTGTCAGACCATCCCACCCAGCCAAAGGCCTGTTCTGTAGCAATGCAGCACGCCTCCGGGGATCACAACACCAGCAAATGCTGATACTACAGCTTCAAAAAAAACCAAAATCAATAAAAACAATCAGTAAAGATCCCCATTTCTCAGGAGGGCTGGCTGGCATCTCTCCCCCACCACCAGGCAGGGGTAGTGTGGATGTCCGCTCTTCAGCTAGCTCGGCCTCTGCCCGGGCGGTGTGTGACGAGGTATGTGCACGATGTCCCTCCAGTTCCTTGTCACTTCTTGTTTACACATCTGTTTAGATGGGTGAGCTGAATAAAAGCCAATCCAGTTGTTTCATTCCCTCTTAAGACTGCTACTCAGCTGCAGGTAGCCCGGGGACAGCTTTCTTTACTGACAGCACGTCCTTGCTCATGGCTGGCTCAGCGAACTTCTCTCTCTCTTTCCTTTGGCACGGAGGCAGCAGCTGGAGCCAGGCCACTGCGGTGCTTGCCCCAAGAGGAGGGGTGGATTACTTGTGATGAGCTCTCATGTCATAAGCTTGCTTCCCAGGGCTTTGGGGGGAGGGGAAGATGACATGACTGCTGTAAATAGCATGCTCCTGGAGCTAACCAGCAGACGGGCTGATGTGCGCTGGCGTCCCATCTAGCCCAGCTCTTGCCTGATGGAGCTGCTGGCTGCTTGCTGGCTCATCAGAGTGCAGCATTAGGAAACCTGCCTGTGGTGGGCAGGCCACCAACAGATAGTCCCCTGCATGGGACAGCTGGGAGTGACATCATGCAAGCTCCAGGTATTCCTGCTGCTGCCTCTCAATCCTGGCTCCGCTCTCTTTCCCCCTCTCCTCCAGCTCTTCCCTGCCAGCCTCGTGCATCCATTTCAGCTTTCAAACCTGCCTTGGCATCTGCCTCGGCCCCACTGCAACTCAACTGGACCAGCAGCCGCTTACCTGCCTTCCCTGCACCAAGGGGTGAGCGTGGCCACTGTGGGCTCTCCAGAGCAGCTGAGAAGTTCCCAGGCTCTGCTGCAGCAGAGCTCTGCTCTGCCTGCACTTGGCTGCAGGCAAGCCCGGCCAGCTTTCCTCCCTCCTCGAGTAGCCCATTTTGCTGATCATTGCAGTGTCGTGCCAACAGTGTCTTAAATCCCATCTCTTAAATCCCTTCCCTCCTCCCCTCAAAGCCTTGCATAACAGGCAGAGCACAGCCTCTTCCTTGCCCCCAGGGTCCCATTTTGTAACCATTGCCTTCTTTTCTGTCCCCTTCACCCTGACCTTGAAAGGGGGCAGAAATGCTTCTGTTTGGTTGGTCGTTTTGGTGGTTGGTTGTTTTTGTGATTTTTGTTTTGTTGGGGTTTTTTGTTTGTTTGTTTGATTTGTTTTGGTTTTTGGATTTTGTTTTTGTATTTTTTTTTGTAAATTTGTATTAATAAATAATAAAACCCCAGCCAGCATAGATTGCTCCTGGTCTGGTCTCTTGGGCAGGGCAAGTGGTGAGTGGGGGTGGTTATTGCAGGCAGGAGGAAGGGAGTTCTGTGCCAGCCTGGGGATGTGAGCTGGGAGACTGTGTGGCCTCTCCTCGGGATACCTGGCCCCATCCCTGTGGCCTCCTGTCTCTTCTGGAGCAGGTAATGCAGGAGGGTGGAGGGGGGGAGGTACTGATCTATTTTGCTTTGCAGGAAGGTGGCCAGTGCTCCTGGTGGGCTCTGGATGGGGAGAGCACTGGCTGCTCTCCTGCAGTGCGTTTGCAAGTGCTGCCACAGTTGCCTGCAGTCCAGGTCTGAAGTTTGGTACCTGTCCTGTGGCCCTTGCACTCAACTCAGCCTACCCCAAAGATATCCCCGCCTGGATCCCCACTGGGTTTTTTCAGTCGATGATGCTCAAAACATGCCCTGTCCTTTGGGTCCTGGGCCTTTCCCAAGGAGAGTGTCTAGGCCCTGGGAGTGCCTGTGAACCCCTGTGTCCTGGGAAGAGGACAGGGACACACGGGGGATGTAATGTGAAGGGGGAGGTCAGGCTATACTGGATGCAAGCGGGTCTGGAGAGGGACAAGCTGTGCCGGAGAGGGCGAATGGGGGCTCACCCCCGAATAGGGGGCACTGTAGGGTACTCTGACCCCTGCCTGCCCCACCNTGGGCGCACTGAGGCAGCAGGAGGAAGGGGGTGTCCGGGAGGAAGGCATGCCTCCCTGGTCTGGCACGACCACTCCCACGGTAGCATTTAATTCTGCCGGAGGGTCTGCTCCGGAGCCGCTGGGGAGTGCCACGCACACTGGCCCTCCAGGTCTGCTTGGGGACCGCTGCCTCTAGAAGAGAAAGTGCTGTAGTTCAGCGTGTCTGGGGGAGCTGGGGCTGTCCCTGGCAGGAGGCAGCTGCCCTGTGGGAAGCCGTTGGGTTGAGTTACTCTGTCCCCTGTCTCCCATCTGTCTCCCCTCAACAGCCTAACTCAGACCGGGGAAAGGGGGCCTGCATGGGGATGGGCTATGGTGGGCTTGGAGCATCACTCACATGCCAGGGAAAGCTGAACAGCCTCGTCCTTGTGTTCATGCTCACGGGATCTTCCCTTTGCTGGAAGGGATCGTCACTTCTCCATGGCATATGCAGTGAAGGTGCAGCTCTGTGGCTGGGGCAGAGCTGGGCATGCCTGGGCCATACTGGGAGCCTGCAAAGACTGTCACTGGGGGAAGATCAGTTCAGCTACAAATCTCGTCATGATTACTGGCCTGGGGGCTGCAAGTAGCTCCTTTGTGTGCTGTCACCTTGCACAGATGCGTGGCAGGGTGCAGAGAGGTCAAATCCATTGGTGGTACTGAGCCCATCTCTGTCTCAGGCTAGCATCTCTCACAACCTCTTCAGCTTTGGTGCTTCCTCTGCCACCCCAGCTTCCCTAAAACATCCCCATCTCCATCTGCTGCAGCACAGGGGCCATGGGGCAGGTGGACTTCTGGAACTGTAACCCTGCAAAGTGGCCATGTTGGGCTGGGTGCTGCCAGGAGGCAGGATGGTGCAGGCAGGTGGG
>VWZY01006819.1:86074-101621 GCA_013399075.1 Chloroceryle aenea
CTCCTTCATAACACAGAGGCTGAGCAGCTCCCGGTAGGGCCTTGTGTCCTACCTTTGACATGCTGTGCCTGCAGTGCTCTGGATTTCTCAGGAGCTGCTCTGACATCCTCTTTGGCCTCGCCTTCACAGGGACTCTCGCCATCCTCCTCTGGTGACTCATCCCCAATGCTATCCGAGTCCTCTTCTCCAGCTGACACCTTCTGCCCCTCCAAGAAATCCTCCCTAGTGCCTGCGGGCTTTTCTGGCCTGGCTTCTGCTGTGGTGGCATCACAGCTAGAATGGCAATTCCTTGCCTCCTCCTGCCCTTCTGCTGCTGCTTCGGTGGGGAAAGACAAAGACCATCGTGCTGCAGGAAAGAGGGAGCCACCCCAACCCCCTCGCCACACATGCACGAAAAGCTCCTGGCTGAGGTGGGGGTATAAACTGTGCCGCAGGGAGGAAGGAACACAGGGCCCTCTGGCAGCACAGCTTCACCCCCCACTCCTCACAGTTCTTACTGGGATGCATGCACACTGTCGGCCTCTGCAGCACCCACGGGCCCTGATCTCCCAACCCAGCTGTACCTGATGGCAGGACGCAGCACTGCTTGAGACTGCAGGGGACAGAGCCAGCGGGACTGCTTGTCATGGGCGTCTTGGCGGGGGGTTCCATGGCATGGCCCTTCCTGTGCTGCCAGAAGAGCTTGGCGTTGGCTGTGACGAAGTCACATCGGCTGCAGTGGAAGGGGAAGTGGGTGCGGTGGTGCTGCTCCATGGCCGGGCGGCTGGGGAAGAGCAGAGGGCAGGCATGGTAGGCGCAGGACACGGGGGAGGCCCCGTGCAGGCGGCGCAAGTGGCCGCGCAGTTGCTTGCGGTCCCCCGTGGCGAAGCGACAGCCCTTCTCAGGGCAGGGCAGGTCTCCTGGCGGGGCACGGTGGGTCTTGAAGTGCTCCTTGAGCTGGCTGGGCTGCACGAACGCCTCCTGGCAGACAGGGCACAGAAGGCTCTCAGAAGCAGAGCCCACCTGCAGGTCAGCCGTGGGCAGTTCCAAGGCCCCAGGCTCGCTCTGGCTCTCACTGGCAGAAGCCAATAGTGCCCCAGGGAGCACCAGGTGCCCCGGGGGGTCCAGCACCAGGCACTGGTGCTGGGACAGCAGGGAGGCCTCTGGGAAGCTCTGGCTGCACCTCTCGCAGAAATACAGCTCCACCACTTTCACCAGCACCTCTGCAGAAAGAGGGGCAGTTGTTAGAAAGGGCTTTTGTGAGGCCCAGAGCTTGGGACTCACACTTTGGTTCCAGCTCCAGACAAGGAAGCTAAACCCCAGATGCCACAAATTACTGAAGAAGTGCAGCCCTCCCCCTGTCTGGGGTATCCCAGGACACCTCCCATAAGAGAAGGGACACCACCCAGGTACCCATGATGACCAGGTCTGTCCCTTAGCACCTTTGACAGAGATATGAGGCCAGCTCAGTCCTAGCAGGATGTGGTCGCAATGGACCTGGGGGAGAAGGGTGCTGGGGGTGCCAGTCCAGGGTGAAGATCTCTGCTCAGTCCCTACTGACAGCCCAGAGTCACCCCGTCAACTGGCACACAACCCCTACAGCCACTCCTCCACCCATCAACAGACCCAGCTCATGCCAGGTCTGTGACAAATGGTGGCATCAACACCGTGATGCAGATGAGGTCAGAGATACAAGGGCACTGTGGTGTCCTCAAGGGTGCCAGCTGGAAGCGACAAGGGCCCTGGAGAGACCTCTCTCCTTCTGATAAGGACTGTGAAGCCCATGCTGGCCTCCCTGCACCCATACCTGTGGCACTGGCCATGTTGCTCAGCGTCATGTTGCCAGCCACTGCCTCGATGAATATTTCCACATTGCTTCCTTCAGCATGAGCCCCTTCCCCGGGCATCGATGCCCCTGACAGCAGCAAGTCCTGGCTAGCAGTCGGTGGGGGTGTCCCAGCCAGGCTGGTGCCGGCCACACCAGGGCTTCCCACAGCTCTGACCTCTCCTGGTGTGGGCAGGAGCAGCTCCGAGCACAGGGCCTCCATCTCCCTGCTGGCACCATCAGATACAGCCACTTCTGCGCTCATTGCCACTGTGCGCTGGCTCGGTGCCAGGCAGGAGGACCTCTCAATCTGAAATAGAAGAAGGTGCTTCAAATGAAGGAGAACCCAGAGGTCCAGCACTCCTACGGGGTTTTGGGGGCAGCCTGGGTGCCAGTCCTCAGGCAGGGGCACGAACTGCGCTATCTCAACGCAGGCTCCCTTCTGCTGTGCCCCAGATGGGCTGCTGCCGGCGAAACCCACTGCCACGGGGCAGACAGCCACGCAAGGACCCCCCGTGCCCTCCTCAGTGACACCCGGGGGCCTCTCCCGGAGCCCAGCAGCCAGGGCTCTCTCCCCGGACCCAGGAGGGCACAGCGCTGGCNGGGTCAGGGCCATAGAGAGCGACGCGGCGTGGGCCAGAGCGACGTTGCGTGGAGGTGAGTGGCGACGGGAACGGGGAGCGGGGCCCCTGCTGTGGGAAGTGCCGGTGTGGCGCCAGGGCTCCTGCCGGGAAAGGCGGCTTCTGCCGCGGGGCTGAGGCTGGGCTGCGGTGGAAAGGCCCCACTGTGGGGCAGGATCCCCGCCTGAGCCCGGCGCCGTCCTGCGGAGCAGGGGACGCCTTGCCCTGAGTGGGAGCCTTTCTGTGGGGTCAGACCCCGCTCTAGGGGAGGTGGGAACCCAATGGAGGGAGCACGAGCGTGTTGGTCGGGGGGGCTCCGGCTCGTCTCCGGTATTTAACAGACCCCTGTCGAGGGAGCTGGAGTAACTTCGAGCCCCCTAAGTGTGCAGCCGGTGCCCTTTATCCAGACATGGAGACGTTGCTTCTACACCAGTCGTGTCCTCATTGCCAGCAGCAAAGAACTGGTTCTTGGCCTAGCCTGAGGGTGCACTTCAGCGTTTTCAAACAATAAAACTTAAATAATTGCAGTGCTCCATGTAAAACTCTCGGCTTCTTGTGGCTAAAGAAGTGACAGATGCTCCTTTGCTGGCCTGAAAGCCTCCAGCTCCTGGTGCCCTCCAGCCTCCCTCACCCAGAGGCTGCAGAGAGGGAGGAAGCTCCTGTAATCAGGGGCTGTCTGAACCTCTGGTAATAAGATAAGCACTGGTGCAGGGGATCCAAATGCACCAGGCAGCCTTTTGCACTGAGAACCAGCCACAATAAAAGCCAGGCAACTGCAGGTGATCGGTTGTGTCCTCTGCTGCCATTCAGCCCTTCTCTTTCCATGCAGGTTTGTTTCCAGAGCAGAGAGATGATAATGTGGAGAGGAGCTGCTTAACTTCCCACAATGCCCTTTTCTGACTTCATTTTAGGATTGAAGGACAACCAGTACTTTGGGGCTGGGTTTGGCCTCGTTGGGGTGGGCACTGTGCTGGCGTTAGCCCGGAAAGGGGCCCAGTTTGGACTGGTGGCTTTCAGGCGCCATTATATGATCACCTTGGAGGTGCCCAGCAAGGATAAGAGCTACAGCTGGCTGCTGAACTGGATCTCCCACCATGCAAAGCACACGCAGCACCTCAGCGTCGAGACTTCATACTTGCAGCATGAAAGTGGGCGTGTCAGCACCAAGTTTGACTTTGTCCCCAGCCCTGGGAACCATTTCATCTGGTAAGGGAGAGCTGGGGAGAGCAGTCTGGGGACTGAACCCGATCTTGGTAAGGAAACTCCAACCTGGGGACTTGTGAAGGCAACAGAGAGGACCGTTTCCCCATTCCACCTGGGTTAAGGCAGGAGATTGAGTATAGTGTGTGAGGAGTCTGTATTCACTTGTGTGATTTTTTTTACCTGAGATGGGTGTTCTCCTTGATGCATGTATGGGGCTGGGTGCAGCTGAGTGGCGCTGGACCACCATCCCCCAACCCCTTCTTCCCACCCCAGGTATCGCAGGAAGTGGATTCGCATCGAGCGCAACCGGGAGCAGATGATCGACCTGCACACGGGGACCCCCTGGGAGTCTGTCACCTTCACTGCGCTGGGCACCAACCGTGAGATCTTCTTCAATATCCTCCAGGAAGGTCTGTAAGGGAGCTGTGTGGGGTCCTGCAGGGACCAGCCTGCTACCTGGAGATGCCCAGGCACTGACAGGAGATCCTGTTCCCTGCCAGCTGACCCCTCTGCCTCTCTCTGCAGCCCGGGAGCTGGCGCTGCAGCAGCAGGAGGGAGGGACGATCATGTACACAGCCATGGGAGCAGAATGGCGGAAGTTTGGATTCCCCCGCCGCCGCCGGCCTCTCAGCTCCGTGGTGCTGGAGGAAGGCGTGTCAGAGAGGCTGGTGCAGGACGTGAAGGAGTTCATCGACAACCCCAAGTGGTACAGCGAGAGAGGTAAGGCTGTGGTGTGGCATCCTCCGGCCTGTGCTCAACCCCACGCCATGGCCATGGGGCACACTGCCTTGAGCACATCCCGCAAACAGGTGAGTCCAGGCGACGAGGGCAACAGGCCTGGGTCTGCAAAGGGCCAAACTCAACTCGGTTCAATCCAGTCCTGGAAACCCCAATAAGCCATGGAGTTCATCTCTTCTGCAGCACTGCTGTGGGGTGGAGCAGGAGGCCTGGGGTCCCCTCTGAAGATGGCTGCAGAGAGTTTTGTCCCTGCTGCTTTCCCTTCCTTGGTGTCTCCTTTGTGTGTGCTCAGTGCAGTCCCACGGCTCTGGTGGGGAGAGCTCGGAGTTACCCAGCAGATTCCTAAAAGGTGCTGTCTTCCTAGGGATCCCCTACCGACGAGGGTACCTTCCCTACGGTCCCCCCGGCTGCGGGAAGAGCAGCTTCATGTGAGTATTGCCAGTTGGCTACGGGCAGTTGTCCTGCCAGCCGCCTGCGCTGGGAACGGGTCCCTGCAGGTGTGGCCGAGTTTGGGTTTGAAGCAGAGGAGCAGGTTGTGATTCCTGCCCCATTGCTGGCGTCTTTGCATTGCCAGCACCATGACAGGTCAGGGTGAGGAGCTTTGCACAGTGCTTCGTGACCCCATCTGATCCCCAGCAGGGGAGGATCCCTCTGGCCTCCCCCCCCTAGTGGGTGGGTTCTTCCTCTGCTCCACTTTCCTGCTGTGACTCACTCCTGTGGTTTGTGTCCTTCCCAGCACAGCCCTGGCCGGGGAGCTGCAGTACAGTATCTGCCTGCTGAGCCTCAGCGACCGCAGCCTCTCCGATGACCGGCTCAATCACCTCCTGAGTGTGGCACCACAGCAGAGCATCATCCTGCTGGAGGATGTGGATGCTGCCTTTGTCAGCCGGGACCTCGCCGCCGAGAGTGAGTGTTGCCCCTGTTTCTGGGCTGGCAGTGGGAGAGAGGTTTTCTGGCTGTACCTGGGGAGGGGTTTGTACTCTGGGCTCCACCAGCAGACCCCAGGAGTGGACAGTTCTCTGGGGCCTTGGGGCCCAAGCTGGATCTCACCTAGTTTTGGTTATGCTATGTAAAGGGAAATTTGGTGTTTTTATCCTCAGCCAAAGACACTTTTCCTGTCTAGCTATTTTCAGCAGAGGGAGGAGTTGGGTTTTCCCCTCATTCTCTTTTTGGGCTCCAAGGTGTATGGGTGGGCACGGGGAGGTGAATGTGCTGCCAGCCAGGGAGAGGCAGAGGGCCAGCCTCGGGGACAAGGAGAGAGTGAGGAGCTTGACTTAAGCCAAGCTTCTTAAGGTGACCTACAAGACTGTGCAGGGTTAGTGGCCAGTGGATATGATCTCAGACACCTCTATCCCCAGATCCATCTGTGTACCAAGGCATGGGGCAACTGACATTCAGCGGACTTCTGAACGCACTGGATGGCGTGGCCTCAGCAGAGGCCAGGATTGTCTTCATGACCACTAACTACATGGACAGGTCAGAGCTGCCCTCTGGGAGGGAACAGGGAGGGTAGCATGGGAAGGCTGTCAGTTTGGGTTCGCCAGACCCTCCCTTGGGATGCAAATCCCTTGATTGCTAGTCGGGGTCCCTTTTGCTGGAGCCTCAGATGGTTCCTTGCAGTTCACACTATGGTTGTGCCCTTCAGGAGTGGTACCAACTTCTTGTCTGTTGGGCTCTGCAGATTTTGGGGTTGTGGCTGTGCTGCCAGTGAAGTGCTGGCCCCCTGTGCAGCCTGTGGGGTTGGAAGGATACAGTGTGGGCTTGTGGCACCTGTCCAGACACTGCCCTGTGCTGGGCTTGGTTCACTCCAGACCAAGCTGACCTAGAGGGTAGGTCAGAGGTTGCTCATGGGACAGAGATGGACAGAGCTGTTTCCCAGGATATGCTTGTCCTCCAGAGACAGCTCTTCCACAGCTCTATTGCTTCTTTTATGTTGGCTTCCCCCCTAAGCCCCTGGGGACAAACCTCTTCCCCACATTTGCCATCTGACAGTGCAGAGCATGTTGCAGCCAGGGTGCTTGCTTTGCTAGCACAGAGCATGGGGTTCCTGCAGGACCCACTCTGCAGAAGCACTTTGGCCAGTATTTCAAGGCACCCCTGGATCTCTTTGACAGGCTGGACCCGGCCCTGGTGCGTCCTGGCCGCGTGGATCTCAAACAGTACGTGGGCCACTGCTCCCGCTGGCAGCTTGCCCGCATGTTCCAGCGCTTCTACCCCGAGCAGCCCCTGGCCACAGCCGAGCGGTTCGCCGAGCAGGCGCTGGCAGCCTCTGAACAGCTCAGTGCTGCCCAGGTGCAGGGCCACTTCATGCTCTACAAGACAGACCCAGAATGAGCCATTTCAAACGTTCGCTCCATCCTGCTGTGACCGGGGGGCAGCTTTCCCCTGTCATGCTGAGAAGACTGGGACAAGGACGTGACCATCCTGGGGATGCCATGGAGCTGCCCAGCCACACAGGCCAGGTCTCTGTTCACCTCTACCCTCCAAGGCCTTCTCTTTTTATTAAAACACAGGGTGAGGCAGAGCTGTCAGCCTTCGGCAGAGAAATGAATCAGTTTCTGCTGCTCCCCCAGTTCGGGTGCTACTGCTCATCAGTGTGTGCGTCATGCTGGGATTGATATAAGACGCTGTATCCCAGGCGTGAATCCCATGCCTTGTGGGCAGCCTGGGAGTGCCCCAGGACATTTCACTGGGGCAGGACATTGGGGTGCTGCACTACTAAAGAGCTGCTGATCTCTGAAGGGACGGTGGTCTTTGCTGTTTTGTGAATATGCTCTGGGAAGTGCACAACTTGGTTCTCTGGTCCCTTTGCCTGTTAGTTGCCCCACTCCCCAGCTGCTGGTCCAGAGCCCTTCTGATCAGGGCCTGGCACAGCCAGTGCTGCAAATCCAGAGCATTTCAAAAAAAAAGCAGCTCCCATGAGAGAGCTTCTTGTCCCTTGGGCTGCAGGTTGGTGCCACAGCTCCTGCCCTGCCAGGCTGTCATGCCAAGTTGCAGATCTGTGTGCAAGACAGCATGTGCTTGCAGCCCAGAAGGCAAATTGCATCCTGGGCTGCATCAAAAGAAGTGTGGCCAGCAGATTGAGAGAGGTGATTCTGCCACTCTGCTCTGGTGAGACCTCACCTGGAATACTGCATCCAGCTCTGGAGCTCTCAGCACAGGAAGGACATGGACCTGATGGAGCAGGTCCAGAGGAGGCCATGAGGATGAATGGGGGCTGGAGCACCTCTCCCACGAGGACAGGATGAGGGAGCTGGGATTGTTCAGCCAGAAGAGAAGGTTCAGGGGAGACCTAACAGCCACCTTCCAGTACCTGANACCTTCTCTAGGTTAGGGTGTCCCGGCTCTCAGCAGGGGGTTGGACTAGATGACCTCTTCCAACCCAGACATTTCTACGATTCTGTGATCTGCGTGGACATTGTTCCTGGGTGAACATGACTGTCCCTCCTGAGAGAAAGAGATGTGGACCTCTGGAGCTACTGCAGGCCTGTCAGGGCAGATGGGAGGCTTTGGCTGTTTTCCGGGTGTCTCCCCCAGAGCTTGATGTTAACCCCACCATGAATTTCAGTAGCTAGGCCAACCCAGTGCAGACATCCCTGTTGGAGGTGCCGCCTCCTCTCCTTGCAGTAGGAGAGGCTCTGCACAGCTGAAGGAGCAATCTGGCTCACTGCTGGCAAGTCTTGCAGCCTTTTCCCTGTCACTGGACTTCCTTCCCCCCCCAGGAAAAAAACGTTGTGGGGGGGTGGGTAGAGCCATGGGTCCCTGAAATGCAATTGACCAGTGGGCAGGTTCTGTACCTTTTTCATGATGCTGCGGGGTCGGGGTGTGCACTGACCCACAGAACAAGCCAGCCACATCCTCTTCAGTCCCTCTTTCAAAGAGTCCCAAAATCAGCTTCCCTGGGGCCAGCCTTGTGTCCTTGCTTTGGTGCTGTGTCACCTTGGTAGGGCTGGGGGAGTGTGTTGCAGACCAAACCCAAACTGTGAGGTCACTGCTCAGCCCTCTTGGGTCTGCCCTGCAGGGCCAAGGGCAAAGCTGAGAGCATGGGGATAGGAAGTGGCCCAGCCACTGCCACTCATCTGAGTTTCAGCACAAACAGCTGCTGCTTTGGTGCCACCCCTGACTTGCACAGATACTTCTGCAAGAGAAGGGCTGATCTTGTGGCCCTGTGATTTGGGGCAGCTCCTGGAGCAGCGTGCTGACACTATCATCTTGAGACCTGTGCTTAGCTGTCCCACAGAGGCCGAGTGGTCAGATCCAGCCTTGTCTCACAAAGCTAGGGATCAAAACTGGCCAGAGCAACTGGTGAACACTTCACAGCCATTTGGGAGGATGGGGTAGTGGTGAGGGAGAGCCAGAGGGGACACATATTTTCATCCCAATGCCACCACACGAAAGCACAGGCAACATCTTTCACTGCTGGCTTTTAATACTGCTAATGCTACAGACACCACTGGTGCCCTTCTGCCCAGCCTGAGTGCTTTTGCCAAGTGAAGCCTCACAACAGCCCTGTGAGGTAGGTAAGTGACACGGGTGCACACCAAGCAAAATGCCCCAGGGCAGGGTGCATGCTCCATTCCTCCCCTCTGACCAGGAAGTTGGTTTTGTTTAGCCCAAATTAATTTCCATGCACATTGCAAGATGTCTGCTCCAGGCTGACGGGAGTGAGTTAGCAAGGTGAGGGCCCCTCCTAAATCCCTGCTCCCAAGAAGAAACCCTCCTCTCTAACACATCTGGTATTTGACTGAAGTTACCCAAATCCTCACTCACACTGATTTCCACAGCTGAATTCCCATGCTCCAAACGCTGGGCAGAGCAGCCATCCTGCTGAGCATGAGCCTGTCTCACTGGAGGAAGCTGAGGAGCTTCAGGGGCTGCAAGGGCCAGAGATCTTTGTTTTACTTGCAGGACATGACGCTTTCCTGGAGCACAGCAGTTTCACAAGTGAAGGCAGGAGGCAGCAGAACAAGCAGCAGTGTCAGATAAAGTTTACACCTTTTCACCCGAGTGTAGATAGGCCATTCACCCAGTAACCAGCTGGAACAAGGACAGAGTGAGCACTGAAGAAAAATGAGGTCTCTCTCTGGGGAGCAAGAGTGTTCAGCCCTTGTCCCCATCAGGTCACAATGTCTGTCTCTCAGGTCCCCATGCCCAGGACAGGTAGCATAGGCTCAGACCAAGGAGGGAAAAAAAAACCCAAAAGAAGTGCTCTTAGAGCATTAGGGTAGAAAATAGGCCAGTGTTGGAAATCTAAGCACAGAAGGTTCTTGAGCAGCAGGTTAAATCACCCATCAGGACAAGGCCAGACATGGAGAGAACAAGGGCAGCAGCTGAGGAGGACCCATTCAAGAGCAAGCTTCTGCATACTCTTCCCATGCCAAAGGATCATCCAGGCAGATGCTGTGCAAATGCCCTCCCAGCCAGCACACAGCCTTCAGTTTCCTCAGGATCTCAATCAAAGCTCTGTCAAGTACCTCATGGCATGGCCGATTTCACTCCTGGCAGGAGGAGGAAGAGAGTAACAACCCACGCATGGCCAAAAGGGAGGTGGAGGCACAAGGCACAAACAAGTGTAAAGGAATTGGTGCTGCCTGGGCAGTTTACACTGAGCCAGGCAGAGCAGGGACGGGGAGCTCTCCTGCCACCCAGGAGTGCTGGGGAAAGATCTCTGCCCTGGCTCTAGGTGTAGGGAGGAGAAGAAGCAATACCAGCGGTCAACAACTTCACTCAAAACAGCAAAGAACAGGAGCAAGGGGGCAGAAGAAGCAAAGGGAGCAGGCTCTGGAGACGACCCAACAAACAGAGTGTCCCACTTTAGAGGCCTGGGATCTCCCATCATGGCTCTGGAGTGGGACACAATTCAAATCCGCGAAGCAGCAGAAGGAACTTAACTGTTAGTTTCGAAAGGAAATGATCTTTTTTTTAGGCATGATAAGCTTGGAGATGAAGGAAAGACTATCCAAAGTATTGGGGCACATCTTCCTTCAGAGCTGTCAGAAGCTCCAAGAGGCAGCCTGGCCTTAGAGACGGGTTACAAAGCAGAGTGCTCTTCCCCATCAGCTTCTGCCTGCAAGAAAGCAGGTGAAGGAGAGGGCAGGAGCTCCAGCTAAATTAAGGCTTCTTGGGGGAGCAGGAACCAACTCGAAGCTTCAGCTGCCAGACAGCCCTCACCTGCCAATACACTCACTTAAGCTCTCCTGCCTGTGACTGGGAAATGTGCCATACAAAGGACTTGCCTGGCTGAGCCCCTCAGCTGTACAGTGGTCAGAGCTGCAGAAATGGTGGTGTCTCCAGGGGACAGGGACAGCAGTTGAGATGGCACTCTGGGAAGGAATGGGGGACACAGCAAGCTGAGCTCCAGGCTGCTGCCCTGGCACAGCCTCATCACTTGGCACCACCACATCTCCACTGGGATGCTGGCTTCCAGGGAAGGTCCTGCCACAACTCTGGCTCTGCTGTTGCACCACGCTGGGTTTGGTCCATTTGCTGTAGTTGTGTATGTTTCTTGTCAGCTCACATACATGGATGATGGTTGCAGGTCTCTCGTCAAGGTTTCCTCTGTCCCCTGGGTCCTCTGAGACCAAGGCTGACACGCTCTGTCAAGAGTCAGCTTCTCTAACACTGGTGACAGCCAGTTACTTATGCTAGGATGCTTCACACTGTACATATACCCTGGAGACGCTGCCTGTCCCAGGCTGTGCCACACACCAACTGCTTCCTTCCTCCCAAGGGATACACTGTCTGTTGGCTACTGCTCCATGAGAGCCTTCATTGTTCTCCCCAGTAAGAGTCCTTCCCTCCCCTAGCCCAGCCCCTCACCACTCCTGCTAGGAGCCGCTCTCCTTCTCAAAAGGGGCTTCTCGATGTCCACTGGGCCTGAACACCCTTCGCCCTCTTGGCGCTCTGGGGTAGGAACCATGCTCCTGAACCCTGGACCTCTCCCATCTCCCACAGTCCCAGGGCCTGTGGTTACCCTGACAGCTGGGAGCTGCTCTGTGGTCACTGCGGCTGAATGTGAGGTTCTCCTTCTCCCTGCCCTGGGCCTCAGTCCCCTCCTCTTGGGTCCATCTCTCCACATCACAGTGCTCCTCTTTCAAGTCCACTGCCTCTGTTACTGGTGAGGGGTCTTCAGGGCAAAACTCCTTTCTTTCAGCCAAGGCAGCACCCCTGCTTCTGCTGTGAGGCTTTGGAAACTCCTGGCTGTGCCTTGCACCAGGTCTTCGCTCTGGTCTCCAGCTGAAGCTGCTGGGCCCCCGGGAGCCTCGGAGCAGATGACAGGCTTCCTCTGCCGGCTCCTGCGAGCCGCTGCACCACTCCCTACCCTGGCCCCTGGAGCCTGGCCTCTCCCCTCGGTGTCTCTCCCTCTTGCTCTGCTGCTCCCTGGGCACAGGGTGCCTCTCAGGCCGCCCAGGCTCTGCCCTGGCCTCCGGCGCCCTGTGTGGCTCTGGAGCCGCAGCTTGGCCAGGCAGCGGGGGCACGTCCGCAGCGCTCGCACTCACCCGCAGCTCAGAGGCAGTGGCTGCTTGGCCTGGATTGACAGCAGCTGGAGGCTGAAAGGAAAAAGGCCCTGGTGAAGAAAGGGACAGGGAAGTCCCACCGCAGGTGACAGCACTCTGTGCTGTGGTCCAGGGCCCCAGCTCTCTGCCCCGGTGCCATACCGTCTGGAGGCTGATGAAGTAACGGTTCCGCTCTGCCTCAGGGTCAATGATCCCCCCTTTCTCTTGCTGTCTCTTAAAAATTAAGCGCAGTTCTTCCTGGTGCTGCAGCGTCTTGGAGTCTGGCCTGTAGGGCTCCTGAGCAGCAGAAAGCAGAGTGGAGTGAGGGCTCTCTCAACACCTAGCACAGGTAGGCAGCGCTATGAGCTACTTCCCAAACTCTCCTTTGATCACACAGTACTCAGGCAACCTCCTTCCCTTTGCCATATTTGACCAGGCCTACAGAGGTATGTGAAATCTAGAGCATGATCAGTGGGTTCCTGCAGTCACTGCCTTGGGATGTCCTGTTATGGGGCAAGATGCAGACAGACCACAGTCAGGTCACTCTACTGACCCCGATTATACCCCAGTGTATACAAGGACATGTGCCATGGTAGAATCACCTCTCCCACAGCACATCTGCTCAATATTCAGCGATATGCAACTAAGCCTGCTCTTTGTGGACACATCAAAGAGTCGGGAGACACCCTGCTAGGTTTTCTGAACTACCCTTTGGATGGGACGTCTAGGAGGACCTGCGAGCATGCATTCATTCATGATCCAGTTGAAGCTACCCAGCAAGGGGGCACAGCTGGGCAGATGAGCCCCCATCTCTTACCAGTGGGTGCTGTGGGGGTGGAGCTGCCTTCAGAGCACAGAGATCGTAGACCAGGGTCTCCCGGCAGACAGGACACTGCACACCAACCTCCTGCAGGGAGGCAAGAGATAATACCAAAGAGATAATACTGTGGTACAGAGCACCTCTGTAAGCATATGTGGCTTCAGTCCTCTTCAGCCAAGATTTGATTTTTCTCCACTCCAAGTGGAGCACAGAACCCCCCCAAAAAGGTTTTGCAGAAAGGACACTTTGACTCTTTTCACACTCCGCTGTGCTGTTTGCTCCACGGCCGACAACTGTTCCAACATATGCTCAGGGAAGTTCTATTGCCCCAGAACATGGGTGATGATGTTTATACTGCTGCAAACCCCTGCAGTTCAAGGGCTGGGGAAGGAGCTCTCTTTTCTAACACCTCTGGTTCTGGAAGTCCAAAATTGCAACTCCCCTGCCCCCTCACACAGCGGACACTGACCCAGAGATCCAATAAGCCAGCTGCTAAAGTACTAAAATCTCACAGAGTAATTTTGTTTGGAAAAGGCCCTTGGAGATCACCTGGTCTAATCCCCACTCTGATTCTGTGTGGGTGTGACACTGACTGTGCTGCTGGGGCAGGTGAGCCTGGCTCCACGTTCCAAAGCAGGTGACAAGATACATCATGAGGGCCTGTGCAGGGGGCCAGACGAGGGAGACCAGGGCCCCATACCTGTTTGGGGGATGGTCCCAGGTGCTGCTCTCTCTCCTCCTGCTGCATGAGGATCTCCTCCTCCATGTGCTGGGCGTAGCGGGCCAGGCAGTGGGAGTGGAAGTAGTGGTAGCACTGGGTCTTTGTGAAGGCTTCTCTCTCCTGTAGAGGAGAAAGGGCATCCTGAAAGGGTTTCTGAGCACAGGGTTCTGTAGCCTCCCCAGCTGAGGTGGTCTTTCACTCCCATGTCAGTGCTGGCAGCTGGGAACCAGTGCTGGTGAAGCAACAGAACATCTTCTGCTGGGCTTCATCTCCACTTCCGCAGCTGTTACCGGAACACTGCTCCCCAAGTGCAAGAAACACTCCTAAGGCCAAAGTGCAATTTTTGTGACTAATTTCTCTCTGTGTGTTCCTGTGCAAGCAGCGATCTGCCCACCTGATGCGTTCTCCTGCTTAGGCAGGCACTGTCTCTCCTTGCGACCCCAACACGGTCCTCAAAGACCTCAGCACCTTCATGGGTGTGTTCCTGTCCCTCCTGACCAGTTGTATGATGAACTCCAGGTGAGATTTGACCAACACAGGGAAGCTGAGATGCACCAGTAAGTATCCCCAGACTGTACCCACTTCTTTGGAGATGCTCTGGCACCACTCCCTGCCTCTATGCCCCGTTTCTTCAGGCTGACAGGGAGAATAGCATAAATCACTTCAGGAGAGTTCATGCTCGGCAGGATTGCCCAAAGACCATATGGACAGTGGACTGCTGAGGCACACCCCAGTCCCAGGTCAGTATCTCAAACTCTGAGCCCCGGGCTCCCTGTTCTCTTGCCTCACTTCCCAGACAGCTTGCGGGACCGGGAGATACATGCCTACCTGGAATCCATAGAGGCAGATCACGCACTGGCCGTGAGGAATGTTGTTGTCAGTGAGAATCTCCTTCCCCTTCTACAGAAGCATTAAGGCAAACATTTTACTGGCTAGCCAGTCCATGGGCTCAGGGCAGTTCCAGCCCTCAGGCAGTCAGGGACAAGTGTCTGTAGCTGATTACTCCCAATCTCCCTCAGCTCTCACCTCAATCAGTTCGTAGAGCACCTCTGTCCCCAGCTGAGCTTCAGCAACACTTCTGAGGGTCTGGGAAATGCTACAGCAAAGCAACAGAAATCCTTAACACAAGTGTAGCTGCAACTTTTCACTGCCCCACACACCTGTCATCCTGCCACATTGACAGGAAGAAAAAACAGAGCACTGGCCTTCTGGCTTTGCCTGCAGCACAGGATGGGTACATGTGCACACACATATTTGCATGCTCTCCTGGCTCTGCACAAGCTGGTGCACAAGAAGCATTTGTCCTCAGAGGACTTGGAAGAGCAGGTTTGATGACTACCTCGGCTTGAGTTCACCCAGCACCATTCAGTTTTGGTGAACTGAGGACTTCATTTAATGGATGGCAGGTCTGGTGGGAGTCAGGTTACTCCTGTGCTGCCAGCAGGTGCCAAGGTCTCTTGGCACACACTCTGCCGTGCCAAGGACAGGAGCACAAAGGCAACAACTGCCTGCCCAAGGACTCAGTTCAGTCCCACCTCTGTCAAAGTAGGACCCAACAGCTTCAAAGGTCCCAGGGATTTAGATTACAATTCTAGGAGACCACAAGGGAATGACCATAGGGTGGGCCTCTCGGTGTCACACTCGGCACCAGGGGCAATCATGAGATTTAAGACAAGGTGATTCAGGGACCTGTATCCAACTGCTGACCAGACACGGGGAGCCACATGAATCTGAGAGAAGGCTTTTCCAGCAGTTCTGCCTTCTGGATTTCCAGAGGAAACAACCGCTCTCTTCCCACCCTCCCCACACTCACTTTTGAATTTGTTCATCAGACAGTCCCCGTGGGTTCCTGATTGAGATTTCCGGAGCTTTGTTGNTTTTTTTTAAGAACTGTAACAAAAAAAAAAAAAAAAAAAAAAAAGAAAAGAAAAGAGAAACGCCCAAAGCACAACAAGGGAGGTGAAGAGGTCTGGGGCAGAAAGGAGAGGAGGAAGAGAGGAGGAACGGGGGGCCGGCATCCTACCTGGGGCGGCACAGAGAGCACCAGGGTGAAGCAGACATACTGGGAGTCCTGGTCCTGGGCCGTGGCGGGGTGCAGGGTGATGCTGATCTCCCAAGGCTCCCACCTGCGCGGCAGGACAAGGA
>VWZY01006819.1:101829-113435 GCA_013399075.1 Chloroceryle aenea
GCAAGGGAGAGGGAGGGGGGTCCCTTGTGTGGCGCCAGGGACTGATTTCTGGTGATTGTAGGTTCCAGAGCCCTGCCAGACCTTGGAACTCGGCACTTACTCATTTTTTTTTCTGCTGGCATTCCTGTCTAGCTCTGGCTGGCACAGAGTCATTCAGTTTCAAGGGACCTCAAGAGATTTCCAGTCCCTCTCCTGCTCAAACCCAGGCCAGCACTAAACTCAGATCTTGTGAAACCTCAGGAGCCACCCCACAGCCAGTGCTTTACTAGGAATGAGTGGGTTTTCCTTCTAGCAAGTTGAAGCCCCTCTGTTTCAAGTTGTAGTCCCTGTGTCACCCTCCTGTGTGCTTCAGCCACCTCACCATCCCAGTGGCCTCTGTTATACCCACTCCAGCCTCTTGATGTTTTTCTGAGCCAAAAACTGTCCACAGTATTGCCAACATAGTCTAAGAAGTTCCAAATAAAGGGCAATGATCACTCCCCTCCACCTCCTACCTGTTGATTCAGGCCAGGATGCTGCTGGTGCTTCTCACTGCCAGCGCTCACTGCTGGTTTGTGCTGGGCTTGCTGTCCACCACCATCTCTAAGCCCTGTCCTGTGTTTCTGACGGTCCTAATTTGTCTGTGCTCACTGATTAAATTTCTTTGCTTTAAACGCTAGTATGCAAAGTACTGTGAGCACCTGTATTGATGTGCCAGGGCCTGGGGAGAGCCCCAGCTCCGAGGGATCTAGGGAACAAGTGTCTCATTTGTTGTGCTCAGCTGCAAAATGGAGTCCTCTCTGGGTTACATGTGGCCTCTGCCAGGGTGGAGCCTGATCTGATCCCAGCTTTGCTGATTTTGAAAGGTGGTGGCCTTGAAGTTCATCCACAAGGTGGGGCGGTCTGAGAAGGAGCTGAAGAACCTGCAGCGGGAAATTGAGATCATGAGTGGTCTCCATCACCCCAACATCATTCAGATGCTCGACAGCTTCGAAACTGACAAGGAGGTGAAGGGAATGACTTGGGGCAGATGCTTGTGCTTGACTAAGGCAGGGGATCAAGGGCTGACCCATACTGTCCTAGGGACCTCTTTCTCAGGAGAGGCTGGTGACACCCTCCCAGGACCAGCTCGGTAGTTTTTCAGAGCCCTCCAGTATATGCTGTGTGGGGAGCCAGCACCTCTCTGGGCTGTGTGTGGTGCAGAGGTGATGGAGCTGGGCAGGGGTTGTGTGATTCAAGAGGAGAGCTTTGGGATAATAGGATAAGGGTGACTCTTCAGCTACCTTGTCAATCTTCTCAGAGACTGACTTTTTACTAACTTAAACTCTGATGGAGAGGGTTGCGGAGCGGCGAGGGAAGACGCAGNGACTGAGGACTGTGCTATGGGACATGGGGACATGAAACAAAGTACTTAGGTGGCAGGTTCAAAACAAGCTCAAGGGAATGATTCTAGCTGCTGGGATTGGAAGTACTGCTCTGAGCTTGTCCTGTCCTTCCCTCTTCCCTGGTTCCTGCTGGTTGCCTGAGATAAACCACAGCTACAAGGCCTCTGCTAAGTGCCAGGCCCTTGTTGCAGTGCAGACACAAGAACTCTCTTCCACCCCAAGTCCCAGCCCAAGCTGATGGGCTGGGCATGATGACACGTTAGCATCTCCCTCAGATTTCCTGCTCTGCTCTCTACCAGTTCTCAGGGCATGGCTGGAGGCTGCTGAGTGAATTCCTGATCTCCCCATGCTGCTTTTCCCTCCAGGTAGTGGTGGTGACTGACTACGCAGAGGGGGAACTCTTCCAGATCCTGGAGGATGATGGGAGTTTGCCCGAGGACCAGGTGACTGTGGTGGCAGCACAGTGTTTGCTGCAATGTGGAGTGAACAGGATCTGCCTGCCTGCAGGCAGCAGGTCTCTGCTATGGGCCAGAAGACATCAGGAGGGTGAGGGTGCCTCCAGGGCTTTACCTGTCAGAGCTTCTGAAGGGGATGGAGAGGTTTTCCAAGTTGCACTGGGGAGCTACGGGGTTCAGCAGGGACGTCAATTTCCCTGTTCCATCTCCAAGCACCTGCACCAAGCTTCTGCCTCAGCCAAGGAGCCTTACTCCAAGGAACTGTTGGCCCATGTCTGGGGCTGGTCCCTGCCCCAAACAGGGCAAGGGCAGGACTTGGGGTATAGGGAGAGCCAGGCAGTAAAGAACCCCATGGTTATGACTGCTGGTGGCACCACGGGACACAGGGTGAGGCTCCCATGTCTCCGGCAGGTCCAGACCATAGCTGCCCAGTTGGTCTCTGCTCTCTATTACCTGCACTCCCACCGCATCCTGCACCGTGACATGAAACCCCAAAACATCCTGCTCGGCAAAGATGGCGTCGTCAAGCTCTGTGACTTTGGGTGGGTGCTGGGGATCTGTTTGAGCCTTGGGCAGCCAAGGGGTGTCCCGGGTGCTGTAGACGAGAAGAGAGTGTGGAAGGGGACCCAGATTAAAGGTTGAACAGGGCTGGGGACTCCAGAGAGCAGAGGTGTTGGCAAACTTGTAGGGATCTCCCTGGGAGCTGCAAGGGATGTTGCAGCCTGAACTAGCCGTCTGTGCTTTGCTCTGAGCAGGTTTGCCCGTGCCATGAGCATCCACACCATGGTGCTGACCTCTATCAAGGGTACCCCGTTGTACATGTCCCCTGAGCTGGTGGAGGAGCGGCCATACGACCATACAGCGGACCTGTGGTCTGTGGGCTGCATCCTGTATGAGCTGTTTGTGGGCACTCCTCCATTCTACACCAGCAGCATCTTCCAGCTTGTCAGCCTCATCGTCAAGGACCCAGTCAAGTGGCCTGAGGCCATAAGTCCTGTCTTCAAGGTAAGGCCAAAGGGCCTTCTCTGTGGGGTGACATCTGTTAAAGTGGTAGCAGCTTTGGCTTTGCCTGCTGTCCTGGTGGGTCACTCTTAGGTTTTATGTCACTTAACAGGGATTTCAGAGCATAGTGAAGGGATAAGAGCTGAGCCACTTGTGGGGGGAACCTTGTTACTACTGTCAGTAAACTGGGAAACTGACAGCAGAGTTACTGGGCAGGGAATTGTCCTCCTGATCAGGAGAGCCACTTCTTTCTCAGAGCCAAGCAGGGAATGCAGGCCTCCCCATCACTGGGGGAGACTGGTAGGTACACTGCTCACTGGTGGGTGTTGAGCGTGTGCCATTGACCCTGGTCCTATGCTGCCCTGTAGAACTTCCTGCAGGGACTACTAATGAAGGACTCCCGCCAGCGTCTGTCATGGCCAGAGCTGCTTTCTCACCCTTTTATTGCTGGACGGGTTACTGGTGAGTACCAGTTCTTTCTCCAGTGCTGGCCAAGTCTGTTTCTTTCTCCTACTGCGTGGAGGCTGTGAGGACCATCCTGGCCTACTATTTTTTCTACTCTGGTCTTTGCCTCCCTCCTCAGCTTTCTCCAAGCACTGACCCCTAGCTCTTGTCCCTGGGCTTGGTCTGGGTCTCATGGAATCCCAGAGCCGATCACTCTCCCTGTGTCCCATGGACAAGCTAATAATGAAGTTCTCCCCTCACCTACCCAGTAATTGATGACACAGAAGAGCACGGGATCTCAAACCCATTCACCGCCAAGCTGTCTCCAGAGCTGCAGGCCCTAAAGGAGCGGCAAGCCCATTCCATGGCCCCTAGGAACAGCCAGTCCAGGATCCTGAGAAAGGCCCGACAGAAGATGGTTGAGGAGGCACAGAAAAAGGTGGAGGGAAGTGTGGGATTCCCCTGGCTGTGTCCCACAGTCAGGGCAAAGGAGTGGCACTGAAATGGGACTTGAGGGGAAAGACAGAAGGCACATGGGTCAGGCTGGGGTGTCAGCCACATATAAGGCGAGATATGGGGTCATCAGGGTGATGGGGTCTAGGGGACTCATTTAGCTGTCTGAGTAACCCTGCCCTGGCCAAAATTCTCTGCCATAACCCAGGGGCAACTGAAGGGAGGCGATGCATCTATGAAAGACTCTAGCAAAAAATGCCCAGGGCACAGACCCAGAGCAGGTCCAGGGAAGGCACCCCTTGGGAAGAAGGAGCCACTGGCTGCTTCCAATGAGAAGAGCTTGAGTGTCCTGCAGGAAAAGAACAGCACAGCAGACTGGAACCTGGAGGAGCCTCCTCCCAACCCACAGTGAGTGAGGGCTGAGGCTGTGACAGGAGGATGAGGGAAAGGCAGGGTTCTTCACTGACTGCACTCTTTCCTTGGCCAGAGAGCACAGTATCACTCAGGACTACGAGCGAGAGTTGCCTGGAGCAGGGGCCCCTCTGCAGCCCGGTGCTGGCAGGGCAGAACCCCAGGGCAGGCACAGCATTGAGACCGTGCACCTGGAGAGTGAGGTAAGATGGAGTCTTGTGGTGAGGACAGCAGGGCTCAGTCCCCAAGAGCTGTTACAGAGATCAGGGGCAGGCAGGGTCTGTGGCACTAGTCGTCTCTCCTCTGTGGCCAGGACCTGGAGAGTGATGAGGAGTGGCAGCACTTGATTGAGGTCACTGAGCCCTCGGCCATGCAGCTGAGCACCCCATTGAGCCTCCTGAGGGACCCAGCCTTCCAGCACCATGTCCAGGCCCGCCTGGCCAACTCTGCTCAGCAGGTGAGTGATTGCTGGCCCAGGCAGCTATGACAAGGGGACGTGGATGCCACCTTCTTCCCCGGGACTGGGTCAGGAGCATTGGGAGAGTTCTCAGTCCAGCCAGCAGGAAGGTCCTCTGCTTTTCCAAGAGACAAAGCTGCTTCATGCCCTTAACTTAGAATCTGCTCCTCTGCTGCTTCCTCCCTGAATGGGCTGAAAGGCTTCCCCATGGTTAATGGAGAGGCCAAAACTGCTGTTGATCATGAGCTCTTCCAGCTTCTTTGTGTCCAGGTGCTGGAAGGGATGCTGGAGGGAGCCTCGGCTCTCCGTCCTGTGCTCCGTGTCATGGGCAACCTCCTGGCTACCCGGTGTGACTCTGAGCTGCTGGGCCACTTCTGCCAAGAGCTGAATGTGCCTCTGTCCCTGCTACATCTAGCTAAGCAGATCCTGGAGAGCGGTAGCACCAAGCAGGTGGGTGTAGGGTCCCAGAGAAATTTGGGCTCCTTCCAGCTCTTCAGAGTGCTAGTTCTGAGGAGGCCCTGGTGTCCTGCTGGAGCTGCCCCTTCTAGGCATCTGTGAGAAGGGGGAGGTCCTGGAAGGGAAGGATCCCATCATGGTGGTGTTCAGATGGCCAGCAGACTATCCCCACTTCCTGTTTCTTTCTGGATCCTGCAGCAGCCCTGGTGTATCACGGTGCTGACAGACCTCCTCATGGTGACCACAGTTTATTTCAGCAGTGAATGCAGCCTGGAGGAAAGTGGGCAAAAGGACAGGTAGGGACAACCCTCTGTGCTCTGAGGTCTCTTGTGGCCACTTCAGGGACCCAGGAGTAGGTGGGAGGGTGGTGTTCATACTCTGTGGCCTGAGCTGCCTCCATGGGAAGAACCATGGCCTAAGTGCTTTGGGCCATATTGCCATGGCCATGGAGGAGCGCTTGCCATGCATGGGCCTACTGAAGCGGAAGGCAGAGCTGACCAGAGTCCAGCCCTGCTGCTGCCTGACAGCGGCTCGCAGCACTAGTGCACCCTGCCTGCTCTGTTTGCCAGGGCCATACAGGCCTAGACAGGTCCTGCCCTCACAGCCAGGGCCCACATTTCTCTGCTCTCCTCTGCCCCTGCTGCCTCCTCCAGCCTGCAGGCATTCCAGGAGAGTGCCAGCTGCTTCCTAGCCCTGCTGCCAGAGCTGCTGTCTGAGCCGGCCGACAGCGAGATAAGACTCTGCCAGCAAAGCCTCCTGGTAAGGGTGCCCCTGTTTTCCTTCTCCTCACCCTCTTCCCCAGGGGCAGAACCTGTGGGGCTAGGTGTGCGTGTCAGGGGGAGCTCAGGCTGAGGATCCTGCTTCCAGCTGAGGGATCTGATGCATTGTCAAGCAGGTTGTCTCACCCACTGGGGTTTCTGGGGTTATCACGTGCAAAAATGAGGTATCTGAGGGGGTAACTTCCCTGTCTGTGCCTCCTCGTGTACCCCTCCCTCAGCCAGTATGCAGCCTCATGTGGCTCCCACACAGTAACCCGTCTGAAGAGGACACTTAGAGGTCCCTGAAGCTTCAGCACAAATCCTTCTCACATCTCTGATGTCCTCCCACACAGCCTCCTCCACATTTTTCCTTCTTGCTCCTCCCATCCTCAGTATGCAGCAATGGCAAACCCTGTGTCTCCCCCAGTGCTTCACCCTGCTCTGTGAGAGCCTGGATGCGATGTACCCGTCCATCTCTGTCCCCTTCTATGCCAGCCTTCGAGAGGAGCATCAGCCCCTGATAAACAGACTTCTTCAAGGATCCATCTCAGAGCAGCTTTCTCTGCGAGGTAGCAGTTCACCACCTTTGCCTGTGTTTTCCCCTCTCCCTTCTGCCTTTTGGCTCCCTCAGAGCACTGACTGCCATTGCAGTGCTGTTGGCTGGAGGACCTGGCTGAAGCTTATCTGCCCAAACCCCTGCTAATCAGGGTTCTCCTCTCCCTCAATCCTAAATTTCACTCTCCTTGTCTCACAATCCTGACTTTCCCCCTCCTGACCTCCAGTCCCATCCTGTTGCCCCTCACCCTTAGCACATGTCTCCCAAGCTGTGTCCCTGTGCAGGTTCAGTGATGGAAGCCAAGTCAGCCCATGACCAGAGTCCATGTGTGGCAGACTTCTTCATGGCTGCATTGGCTGCTGCCTGCAGCATCCCACTGGAGAGGAATGGCAGTCGGGAAGCCAAGCTGCAGGTCAGGTCAGCTTGCTTTGCAGGGTGATGAGGTGTGTTCCCCACAGGGGCAGCAGCCCTCCCCAGAAGTATCTCTTCAGCAGTATAATGGAGAGCTGGGGTCCTCTGGCTTTGCTGGCTGTAGAGCTGGCATTTGCAGTGTGCTCCTCCCCAGACAACAGCTGAGCTTTAGTCATCTAAGGACTCCTACATCATTTAAGAGACTCACACATAGGATCTGAACTGTGGGATGGGCTAAGAACTAAGCACTGCACAGAAAACACAAAGAATTCTTGTATGACTGTGATACCAACTGTAGGGGATCTGAAACTGAATGGTCAATAAGGGAAAACAAAATTACAGATTTACATTTGACTTTTTAATGCAACTCTGAGTCAACAAGGAGGGAAGCAGAGGAGGAATCTCACCTTGCTTATCTCAGCTCTTGGACTGTGCATCAAAGCCATGCTGGGTCATGGCAGATGGGCATCCCGTTGTGAACACAGGCAACGTGTAGGAAGCAGATGCCTTCTTTTATTAATGCATTGCTAGCATTAAAGTCCTTAAGTCTGCGCAGTGTTTCAGATGCCTACGGTGCAAACCAGTCTGATTTTTGCAGGTCACTGGGGAGGTAGCTGCAAAGCTTTTGCAGAGAGAGAGCAAGCAGCTTGGGAGACTGATGGGGAGACTGGAGCACCCAAACTGCTCCTTGAATGTGCTGAAGGTAATGACCCTGCCTACTTATCTGGCTGTGCCCAAAGGTGTCTGGACCTTTGGTCTGGAGTTGGGAGTGTGGGTAAAGGGAAATTGAGGGCTCATCCCTCAGTGACTCCTGTCTCCCTCTTGTCAGTCATTGAATAAATGAGCCCCTGGTAGCCGTGGGGTCTGACTGGGATGGGCCTGGCCACTGTGTTCCTGTCCCACATCTTGGTGTTCATGTCTCCTCTCTGCCTCACAGATCCTCTATGCTGGCTGCCATGCCAGCCCCAGCTTGTGCCAGCAACTGGGAAGGAGCCAACAACTGTGGAATTCCCTCATGCAGCTTTTGAAGGGCAAGGTAGGACTGACCACAGCCCCAGTGGAGGGGTGGGAGTGTGGGCAAGCAGGACACATTCCTCTGAGTGCTGCTGAGGAATGTGTGGAGGGAAGAGTTTTGGTGGACCTTAGCCTGGAGAGCGTAGTTCTCTTCCCAGAAATGTCCCCTCCTCCCCAACCAGCCTTGCTGTTCCCCTGTGACCCTGCTCCCTTGGCAGGTCCCCATGGCAGAGATGGCCCAGAGGGCAGCCTGTGAAGCCTCTCTGTACCTGCTGGCCCTGCTTACCGTACAGCTCCAGGCCTCCACTCCCAGGTAAGCAGCTGCTTTCACTTGCCTGTGGGAGAGGAAATGCCCTGCCCTGAACAGCCCTCTGTCCTGCTCTCATCCCAGAGCTGAGCTCCTGCTCCCACTGATCCCTCTAATCTGGACACACCAGCAGAGTGATGGGCATTGTGGGTGGCTTCTGGGGATGTGGAGAGGATCTAGTGTGGACAAGGAGGTGCTGTGGATCAGGACTTGCTCCTCCTGCAAGTCAGCTGCTTCCTAGCCCTGGGAAGGGTATTTGGATGCTGCTGCTCTGTGACGTGAAGCTGTGGGAACAGTGTCTCTCCCCTGGCACTGTGTCTCAGGCTTGACGAGATGGTTACCCTGGCTGTGGACCTTTTCACCAAGTCTCCTGTCGTCTCTGTTGTCGTAAGTCTGCCCACCCTGCAGAGCTGTCACTGAGAGCCCTGCAGAGCCCTACATCCCATTTGAGTGTTAGTGTTGCTCACTCGGGGTGGAATGGAGGCAGGCACAGCCTGTCTGTCCCTGTTCTGGGCCTGGGCCAAGGGATGAAGATACAGCACTGAGTGGGCAGATGGGAAAGTCCCAAAGGTGCTGAGCTCTTCCTGGTCCACAGGGTGCTGCAGCATTCCTGCTGACACAGCTCAGTCAGTATGGGGTGACCTTGGAGCTTGGGGGAGAAGAGATCCTACTGGTGGTGACAAACACACTGACAGCGCCTGCTGAGGTATGGGATGGGGACAGAGGAGCAGGGAAGCCCTGCTGTCACCCCACTGCGGACGTGTGCGAAGTCAGGCTCAGAAGGGTGCAGGTGTGGTGCTGCTGCCCTCAGACCCAGCACCAAGCCCCAGCCTGTACCCTGCTCTCTCTTACAGCTGCATCTCCCCCCACCAATGGGTGCTGGTCTCTATGACAGGGTCTTTTTCCTCCTGCTGAAGCTCCTCTCCCAGGTACCAGCCTGCTGGTCTCCCTTTGCCTGGTCCCTGCCAAAAAGTTTGGGGGCAAAAATGCCTGAATGTGGATTGATGTTGGAGGCTGAAGCAAACCATGGAGCCAGGCAACTTTGGCTGAGCTGTGCTACCCCATGAAAGTCACCTCATGTCCCTGGGGTCTCCATGTGTCTCTGTGGAGCTCTGGAGGGTTGGTGGGAGAGTGATGGGCAGGGAGGGGTGATTCATGGGTACACTGGAGTGAGAGGGCAGAGATGCCCTGTGACTGGTGGGACTTGTCCCCCTCTTCTCCCCCTGGGCCATGTCGCTCCAGCCCTGACCTCCCCAGGACCATGGGGCTGACAGGGATGTGGACCGGAACCCTTGGGAGCCACAGGGGACCAGGATGTGCCTCAACACCTGTCTTCCCATCTTTAGGAGAATGTAGCTGCAGAGCAGGCCTTTGCCACCTCAGAGCTGTGGAGTGTAGTGTGGCATTGTGTCGCTGCGGTGCTTCATGTGGGCAGTGACAGGGCAGCGCTGGAGGGAGACCCCCCAGGAGCAGGTCACACCATGGCAGAGCCAGACTGGAACCTCCTCTCCCCTCAAGGTAGGAGCTGCAGGAAGGCAGGCCATCTGCCCTAGACCCTGATCCACGTCCTGCCCTCAGGCCTGCCCACACATCTGTCCCTGTCCACATCTGGTCCCTGAGGACAGAGGGTTCAGGTGCTTTTCTTCGGGACTGCTGTTGTCTTCCCGGGAGAGAGGGCTGGGCTGGCTTGTGCTGCAGCCAGTCATCAGCAGCTCAGCTGAGCTGTCTGTGGAGGAACAAGAAAGTGTGTTTGTGCTGCAGGGAACATTAACCCTGGCAGGTGTGACCACCGTGGGTGTTTTGGGCAGGGAAGCAGCCTGGATGGAGTGCAGGTGGACAGCAAAGTGGAGATGTTTCAGCCTTCCTTAGCTTTGCCCCTCTGCTGTGCTGTTTCCCCTGCAGGCACCCTGCTCTTCCTCAGCCTAGCCCTCTTTGTCTTCACTCGTGAGTACCACCAGTGCCTTCTTCAGCTCACCCAGTCCCACGGTGTCCTTATGGTGACACTGAAGAGGCTGCTGTCCCCTGGCTTCCTGGCATGCCTCGCACAGACGTGAGTTGTGGGGAGGGTTGAAGCAGGCAGAGCTCAGCCACTGAATGAGGCTTGGACGTGAACACAGAGAGGGCTGAGAAGTTCCTGACGTGGCATTCGCAGGACACAGCTCACCTGCACAGCTTGTCCTTAGTGCCTGGTGTGGGGAGCGCTCTCTGCCTCTTGCCCTGATGTTTTCCTGATCATCTCTGTATTAAACCCTTTCTATAACAAATTCAGGCAAGCAGGAGAGGATGGGGACCCAGAGCTTGTACCAGCTGTGGTGATCCAGGCCTGCCAGCTCCTCTGTTTCCCTTTTGCCCTGGATGTGGATGAAGACACATTAGTATTGGTCATGGAGGCTGTGAGAGACGCCCAGATCCCTGCCCAGCTGCTGCAGGTACCTTCTTCCCCCCATATTGTGGAGACAGCTCCCCACATTGCATCCCCCGATTTGTGGCACCACTTCACACAGTGCTGGCAGTTTCTGCCCCTACAGGGATGTCACTTGGGTGTTATGAAGCCATCAGAGCAGCTTGGCCAGCAGTTGAGCTCTGTGATGACCTGCTGGCAGCCTTCGCCCACTACTTGACTTGGCCCAGCCACAAGGACAGCACACTCAGCACCACTCTCTCTCCTTTCTCCTTAGATCTGCTCCTGCCATCTGCCCCTCTCATACACTGAGCTCCCCATCAGCCTCTTGAGCCACCTCATTGTGTCTGATGAGAAGGTCATAGACCAAGTGGTGAGGGTAGCTACCCCCTCAGAGGACACCATTGTCTTCTTGACTTCTGCCTTGTTTTCAGACAACCTCACGCTCATGACTGACCTCCTGTCTCTCTTGACCCATGTGGCCCGGGCCTGGCCGGAGCACCTGCCCTTTCTCCAGAGGGTCCTGAGAGGCTCAGGTGTGGCCAGCCAGCCATTGACCCACCTGCTCAGCCACTGGCAACACCCAATACGGGCCAAAACCTGCAACCTGCTGGGCAACCTACTCCGACATGGCCACAGCTTTCCCCAGGTGCTGCAGAGCCAGCCCAGCTTGCTGGAGAGCCTGCTGGGGTGCCTGTCTGATGAGGAGGAGAGCGTGCGCAAAGCAGCCAGCTTTGCGGTGGGCAATGCCGCCTACCACGAGTCCTGCCCGGCCGGAGCCCTGGGCAGAGCCGTGCCCCAGCTGACGCAGCTGTTGGGCGACGCACACGCCAGGACGCGCTGCAACGCAGCCTCTGCTCTGGGCAACTTGGGCCGCCGCTGGCCAGAGCTGGGGGATCTGCTGATGGAGAGCAGGGTCCCCCTCGCCCTGCTGGAGGTAGCCTGCCGGGACCCCCGGGAGAGCGTGAGGGAGGGAGCCCTCATTGCACTGCGGGCCCTCAGCCAGCACCCTGGCGTGCAGCAGGTACCACACAGGGACCGCGGCTTCTTTGTGGGGCTGGATGGGGCTGCGGGAGCCAGGGGACAGGCTGGCGGGTGACTCCTGCCCCTCTGTTTG
>VWZY01006819.1:113592-142254 GCA_013399075.1 Chloroceryle aenea
CAGTCCGTCCCCCGTCCTCTCCACCCCTGCTTTCCCTCCGCCCTCACCGGGGCCCTCGGTACTCCCTGCCCCACCACCGTGCCCCTAGCACCCACCCAGCCTATGCCCGGGCCCCGAGGTAGCGCCTTGCCCAACCTCAGGCCTCCCCGCGGGGGTTCCCTGTGGTCCTACCCCGTGTTGCCTTGGGGTGAGCCGGGCTGGGAAGTTGCACGGGGATGCTCTGCTGTGGGAGGTGCTGGGGTCGGCGTCTTGGCCAGCGCTTCTGGGCGCGGGTGGAATGTCTCGGTAGTGTCTTTGACCTCAAAGACTTTTATCTGAAGAAATGAGAAGCAGAGCATGTTCCCTGAGCGAGTGCCAGGGAGGAAGAAGAGCTGGCTCCCCGGCGACCCACACCCCAGTGAACCTCTCCAGCAGCACACGGAGCAGCAGTGAGGATAGAGCTGGGTTTGACTGGACCTGAGACTCCTGGGACAGCCTGGCTGTTAGTTCTTCCATTGGGAACTTGTCTTGGCTGCTCTGGTGTTGTAAAAAGGAGCTGAAGGGTCTGAATGGCAGAGCTGTGAGAAGAGTTGATACGAGCCTGGAGTGTTTCCCAAGTGCCTCCAGGGTCCATGCTGAGAATGGGGGATGCAGGAGTGGGGAAGCCACGTAGCTCTGTGCTGTCTCCCTGCCTGCCTGGGCTGTGGCTATCTCACAGGAGGCAGAGTTCAGCCCCACAGTCCCACATCAAAACCCTCCCTATGTGATTCCCTGTGACATAGCTTCTCTTTCTTACTGCTGCGTGCACCTCTCTGGTAGCTCCCAGGCAATGTGAGGGAATTAACAGAAATTGTTTGTCTGATTACAGTTTTATCTAATCTTTTTTCTTTTACTTTTAGCAGTAGCCAGCAGATTGGTTTTTTGTTTTTGGTTTTTTTTTTATGTCTACCCTTGCATTGCTTTCTTGCTGTAGTCTGTAAGTTTTTTATTAGGCAAACTTTGTTGATAACAAATTGGCCTGTCCTGTTCTTCTGTCATGGCCAGGGCCTTTCTCAGCATAGCAGGGATTGCATTGTGAGGAGGATGCTGACAGGGGGCCAAATGCCACAGCCTGCAGATAACAATGCCTGCATAGAGATGTCATGTCACTGATGCAGGTCAGGCTCTCCAACTACCATACTGGCCTGCTGCCATTTCTTGGCATTTCCCAGGTTCATCCCATGCAGCAAGTCTGGGAGTGTTTTGTCGGCTTATTCCCAACTTGAATCTCTGTTTCTGCTCCCCTCCTGAGCTCTGAGAGTCTGCTGTATGGGGTGAGGTGGTTGCAGTGCTTCCACGGGAATCTTTCCCACTCCATCAAGACATAGAAAATAGACCTGTTTTGAACTAACTTGTCTCTTTGCTATGTGTTGCTGTTTTGTACTTGTTCCAGTCACTCCAAGTCTTTCACCTTTATTTTATTTCTCTGCCAAAGGGTGAAAGTGTGTCCAGGCTGCCTAAAACCAGACTAAGATGGGCTGACTGTTGGTTCCTGAGCTGGTGGCCAAGCTCTCCAGGTCTCGCTGTGTGATTCTCCTGTACCTTTTCTCTATTGTGAAGCTCAGTTGAGAACTCTATCCCTTTGGTTCCCAGCTTTCTCACATCTGCAGGAAGGTGCTTTAGACCTCCTCACTGAAAGGCTGTAAAACACCCCATGCCTTAGCTGGTTGCTTTTATTTCAGACTGCTCTAGTTTATGCTGTGATACAACTGCTCCTGTAACCCAGATGATGAGAAAGTATTATCTGGGAACAGGAGTGAGGGCAGGGTCTTTCCAGCTTTGCTGCTGGGGAAACACAGACCTGCATGGTCTGTGGTCCCTTTGGTGGCCTGGGGACTCTCTCAAGGTGGAAAAGTAGGTATTCTTTGATAACAATGGAAACTTCATGCTCTGGACCTTTCGCCCTTTGGTGTAGCTCCCGTGTTTCTGGTCACAACCAGGGGAGCCCACACAGGGTGAGCCCTGAGCTAGCCCTTTATTTTGTATAGCCCTGTTGTGTCCTCTCTGTGGCTAAGCTGCAGCCCTGGATTTTCTGCCCGACTGTGCTGGAGTCCCTCAGCTCACCCATCTCTGTGCTCCAATGCTTTGAGAGCGATGAGAGTCCTGTGAACTCGAACATGTGAGCCTTGTCCACAGCCCAGCCCATGTTTGTGGAGGGAGGTGTTTGCCAGGCTGTGACTGGATTGCAGCTTTCCCAGGCTTGGTCCCGTGCCCTGCTGTACCCAAGAGGTCCCTCTCTCGCTGCCACCTTGGGAATGGGAGCATGTGCCAGAGCTGCCCTGCTCTTGTAGGGCAGGGCTCTGTTTCATTAAAGGATCATTTTGGGCAGCCATGCTCTTCTCATGCCTTCCATGTTCAGTATGGAGTGGAGCTCAACACTGCAGCTGCTGAATTGAAATGACTGGCTCCAGCACAATGCTGGGCACAAATGTAATCCCAGGATGCAAGTGGAATTTGATGATGCATCCACATGCTGGGTGGTTTATCACTGGTATCTTTTTTTTGACCTGAATGCCTGAGCTAAAACTCGGTGTCTTCATTAGGAGGGAAACTGGTTGTCATCCTGGCCTCTGTTTTTGCACCCAAACCATGGTTCTGCAGGACAATACAAGAGCTGAGAGGAAGCAGCGATACTTAACTGTGTGGTGAAGCAGCGTGCCAGGCCGTTGATCCCTGTACTGCTGTCATTTCTGTGGTAGCTGAGCTGTCTTGTCCTCATGGACTTTTCATGGCCAGCAGGACTCTCTGCTCTCGGGTGCTGCTTTGTCTGCACTTGAGGCCACTTATTCCTGGAGCTGACATAGGTGACATAGGTTGTTTCCATGCTGTTGAAAACAGGTGTAAGAGCAGCTTTAGGTACTTTTAGCCAGTTAGTTTCAGATCGAGGTGCTTGATCTTGTTGAAAGCTTTTTAATTTTTTTGAAGGGATAAGAATCCTTAATTGGAAATGTATATTGGATTTAAACCCTGTTTATCTTGTGGTGTTAACTCGCTTGTTCAAGCTTTAATCAAAAGTCCCAGAGATCCCAGTGAGGAACTTGATCTGAACTCAGGTCTCACTTAGAAAAAAGGTGTTATCCTTTCTAATTGTAAAGAAGAGCAATTTCACCCTGCAGTCACATAGAAAACAATAACAAATCGCAGTTGTCTGGCTGTGACTTGGCTGCATGAGTCTGACAGCACATTGTCAGGTCAGCTTGCAGCTCATACATTTGCAAGCTCTTTTTATTTTAAGAGTGTCACCACAGCAGTGTTTAAAATAACCTCCCCAGCCAAGCTCACATGACGGCGGGGTGATGTGCACACCCGGGCTCTGATGGTCTCCTCCCTTCCCGTTAGAAATGGCTCTGCGAGGAGCTGTCATGCTGCTCTTCACAAAGCACATGCTGCAGGGAGGCTCAGCCTGGAAGGAAGGACTTCCACTGATGCTTACTGGGGTGCGTGTGGTCTGGGGGGGGTGTTGGCCCCCGCGTGCTCGTGATGTGACATTCGTAAAGGCTGTGGCTGTGCTCCAGCTGACATCCTGAAGCTTTTGAGCAGGCTGTGCAATAATAAAAGCTTGTGAAAGAACTGTAAGCAAGTGCAGCTGTATGGTCACTCCAACAGCGACAACTTTGGCCTCTATATTGTGTGTCAATAAATCCAAGCCAAAATCCATTAATTACTGGTAATGATATTTGGGTTTGCCTTCCAGCTCTGCCAGTTCACCCTAGGCATTTCTCAGCTCATGTTTCTACAATAACATTTTAAAGTGTAGTTTTATTGCTGTTGTTAGCAACAGAACAGACTCCTGCTCCTTTGCTGTAGGGTTGGGTTTGCAGCACTAGGGATTGCATCAAGCTGTGACCTCCCTCCACCTGAAAACTTGAAGTTAAACATAAAGGGGAAACTTCTCTTACTGGTAACCAGTGGTGATTTACCTTGGGGCACGTGATATGCCCCATCACAAGGACGTGACAGCTGCTGTCCTGGTGTACTCACAGTGCAGCATATGAAGGTGCCTCTGTGTCTGCTGGTTCTCCTGGATGTTCATTCAGGAGCTGCTTTGCTGAGCTGTGCCTTCAGTGAGGACAGGAGCCCGTTTGCAAGCAGACATGAGAGGTGGCCATGCTGGCACACACGAGGTGGGACAGGAGTGTGATGGGCGGAAGGACAGGCAGCATAAGCTGGTGCTGCCAGTCTGGATGCATCCTGACCTGGCCTGTGCTGGGGCATGTTCTTCTTTTCACCCTTGCTGCCCCTATTTCTGAGCTTCTGTGTCTCTCCAGAGAAACTGTGGTGGTCACTAGTCATCAGCCAGCGCAGTCCTCACCTGGAAGCTGTTAGAAAGGCCTTGCTTCCAGTGCACCCCTGCCCTGTGTGGCCCAGCTACTTCGTCTCTGCAGCAAAACTGCTCCGGAGAGTGGCTGGCTCAGCACTTGCCCCCTCTGCCCCTGCGGGGCTGGGGTCCATCCTTGGCCGAGCAGGTGGTGGCAGCTAGGGTCGTGCCATGGCCAGACCTCCACCCTGGCAGCCGTGGCTGCTGGTGCTACCCCATGCCTGTGCTGGTCAGATTTGTGTCACTGTTGTCACTTACCCTAGAACATGGTCACGCGGGGCTTCTCCTGGCATACTCATGCCTGTGTCTAAGCCAGCTGTAGGATTCACATCCCTTGTTACAGCTTCATTAGGCTGAAGTGATTTTATTTTTATAGCAGGATGATCCACTGATAGCTGTAAAGCCTGGTGGAGATGAGGCACAGGTGGCTTTCACTGCAGACTGGTTTTGCAAGGTCATTCACAGCCAGGTGGGTGTGCAGGCGATGGCCAAGCTGGCAGCGTGCATGGCAATGCTGCAGTGACAGTCGCCTCTAGGCAGGGACATCAAGGACACTTTCATTCACCCCCTTGTTTTTTATTTTGCTTTTTCACACCTACATCTGCTGGTGTACAAGGGGTGCTTTGTGGTTCGAGTGCACTTGTGACCTGCTGCATCTGGGGGTAGGGCCTGTGGAAACCAAGCTTTGCTCACTTATTTACTGGGGGAAACTTGAGCTGGGCAGGTGGCGGCATCTAAGCCACAGCCTCTTCACCCCGTGCTAATCGCTGTGAATGTCACAACACGGCTGAGTTTGCTGCTGGCACAGATCAGGTAGCGATGGGATAGTGTGGTACAGCTTGGTTGTGTGTGGTGCCTGGGATTCCCTTACCCGGGGCTCAGAGCCCCTCTGGGCAGCAGCTTGCAGAGGAACAGAGCCACCCTCTTCTCATCAGGACTGTATAAGCACTAACAAGCAGCGCAGCCATGGGCATGAAGTGGACCTGACCCCTTCCATACCTCCTTGCAGAGCTTGTCAGGGCAGTAGCTCACCTTAAGGACGTGTAGTTCCTGTGGGATCCTGTGTGGGATGTTCCAGGTGGGAAGTTCTGCTTAACCTTCTTTTTATACATTTTGTTTTTTAAACACACAAGCTTGCAAAAGCTGGAAGGTGCAAGAACCAGCTAGCCAACCAAACAGCCTGCTTGGGGTATAAATTCCTCTCCAGGGGCCTTCCAGGTGTGTCTTAAAGCAAAAGAAATACCTGGTGCACAGCTTATTTCCTCTTTCCCTTCTCCTCAGGCAAGGGGACCTTACAGGCAATAGCTCATTTTAGGAGGATTCAGGATACCTACGTCTGCAGCTCTGTGGTTTGCCAGTTGCTTCTTTCAAGAGACTTTTGTGTAGGACTGCAATGGGGAAGAACATGTGCATGTGCTACTGCCAGTCTCTGCTGGAAATAGAGGTGTTGATATTAGAGCAGGCCTGTGTTTGCTCCTTTCTACCTTCTCAGTCCTGAGCTCTTTAGGATGCCCTCAGCCCTTGCTGAGCTTTGCTATGGGCTTACAAAAGTGAGAAGCTGTCCCGTGGATAGCACTTTTCCCAGAGCTCTCTCTGACTTGTCCTTCACATCCTCTGGTTTCATGTAAAACACTAGGTGTTCCATTGACTTGGTCCCAGGAGACTCTTGGTGAGCTCAGCAGCTGGAGATCCCGAGGGCAAGCAGCTCACCCTGCTCTCCTCCTGCTGCTCTCCTCCCAGCAAGCCAGGCTGAGTGCTTTGCACCTTTCATGCAGTTGTTTCTTTTCAGGCCATCAAAGACACTGCTGTAGATGACTGACTTGCTTGTGCCTCGTGCTATGGATCTACATGGCCTCTGCAGGACCAGAATGTGATAATCTGTGCTCTGAACAGGAGAATAGCATCGAGCTGGAGTCAGGCACCCTTCCGGCGGGGAGAGCTCAGTCACACCGGGCCTGGCACCTCACTTGGCAGGAGGTGAAGCCCATCTGGAATTTAGAGAAGAAATATGTGAGAGCTTTCCAGGATAGCAGCCTGCTGCCCTCAGGGATCCCTCTGCAGCAATCCTGCTTCTTGTGCTCACTGTCACTATGCCCCACACACTGCAGTGAAGACACACTTCCGAACCTGCCCTCGGCCCAGCCCTGCCTGGACCCGGGCAGGAGTACTCTGCTCTGCCAACGCTCCTGCCTCAGACCAGAGGCTTGTGGGCTTCATTTCCAAAGCACTCTGGCTACCAGGTCTGCTACAGAAAGAGTGATGTCTTCCTTGCTGATAGAGCCCTGCCTGCTGCCTGCACTGGTGGAGAAGCGCTCTGGGGCTGGGGTCAAAGTCTCTACCCTCACCTCTGGGCAGCAGGCTTCCAGCTCCTATAGACCAGCACTCGATAACAACTCCTTCCTACAGCCAAGCAGTGCTAAAGTGCCTTTGCTGCAATCACTGGAGATCAAGATGAAAAACACCCACAGCCTACCTGCCACCTCGTGGCCCTGCGCTGAGGAGGATGGGGATGACTCTCCCAGCAGCCCAGACAGCAGAGCAGTGAAAAGCAGCAGCCATGAGTTGGAGCAAACCGCAGTCCCCTCCCTGACCCTTACGTCCAGCAGTGTGATCCTCGGGGAGGACTGGTGCTCGCAAGAGGACACTGGGAGGAGAGTACATGGATTAAAAGGGAAGCAGCAAGCCAGACAGACTGTGACACGCAATGGCTTGGGACGTGAAGTCAAAATCTTTGGCCTTACGAACATGGGCAGCCTGTCCAACTGGGACAGCAGGTGGGGGAAGCACATCATGGCGCAGCTCACCCCAAAAGAAACGGTCTCTCCTCTGAACCTGGAGCTGGGTGGCCATCGCCTTAATGGTCACTCAAGCCTTATAGGCGCCGATGGTGCCATCGTCTGCACTGAGCGTATCAGCGTCCATCTCTTGGCCTCATGCGCTGGCTCTCCTGACCGTGATGCCGTCTGCCAGCTCGTGAGCCTGCTGAGCCCACCCAGCGGGGACCAGGTGGTGAGAGCAGAGCCTCCACACCTCACTGCCATCTCAGAAGTGGCAACTCAGATGTCTGCCATCCAGCTGGAGAAAAAGGAGGAATGGACACAGGCTGTGCTCTTAGGAAAGCTTGAGTAAGTAGAGCCAGGAGGAGGATGGAGGCCATGGTGGGATGGGCCGGCTGTTGTATCTGTGTGTATTGGGAGAGGATGCACTGTGGGCAGTACAGGGGTGGCTGTAAGGGTAACCATGGGCTGTATCCCAGAGTAAATCCATGTGTGGCATCTCAGTGTGGGGGGAGCCTTCCTGCTACCCCCAGCTTGATGCAGACAGTCAAGGTGGCTTGAAGCCCTTCCTTCATCCACAGCATGGAATTGCCATGTGGCATGTCTAGCTGGCTTCCCACACAGTCACGGCGCCCTTGCTGTGGTAGACTCTGCAGGTGTATTGACTGAAGTCTGCTGTCAAGCCAGCTCCAGCATGGCTTTGCTAGGTGGAGACATGGGTTCCTAAAGGAATGCAGAGTTTATGCAGGACAGGGAGGGCACAAGAACATGAGAGCTTCTGCTGTCTTCCTGGGAGAGTGTCCTTGTGTCTTTTTCTTTCTGGCTTCTTTGGAAAATGTTCCCTCTCAGGGGGCCCTGGGGCCTCTTCATTTTATTAGCTTGAGATGGGTGCTTGTACATCAGCAGTGGGGTGAGAAGTGCTGTCACATTCCTGCCCATGTTATCTCATGCTGCCTCATGGGCTTCTGGGTCTTTTGACCCCAGAAAGCATGTGCTGATGTCATGTCCTTTGTCCTAGTGTCACTGATGAGCAGTCACTGCTGGAGCTGAGCCATCCCCAGGATGAAGCAGAGGAAGAACTTGACAGCCTGGACGAGAGCTGCAGTCAGGAGGAGGATGAGGACAGTGAGTGCTGATTCCCTGTGAGGGCTGTGCTCTGTACCTCGAGATGGGGAGTGTGGGGGGTGTCTGGGAGCTGTGGGTGAGCACAGCTGCCCTTTTGTCTTGCATTCATGCTGTCATTTCAGGGTGACTTAGTGTTCGTAGTGAACCCAAAAGCAATGTAGCAGCAAGGAAGAACTGTATAGATTGCTCTGGGGAGCAGGCTAGGGTTCACCACTGTCCTGCTCCAAAACTTAGTCATCTCCTCTCTGTGGAGGGTTGTCAGCTCCAACCGCTGCCCTGCCTTCTATGCCACCAATTAGTGGGCAAACACAGGATCCAAGGATTCAGGGCAGCTGGGAAGGGTCTGTCCCCTGCAGTACTTGTTTTCTCTCTTCCCTTCCTAAGTCTGTGCCTTCACACCCTATGGAGGTAAAACTTGAGTCTGTCCCCTCCTGCAGGTGACTCGGATGCTTCCTCTGTTGCTGGTGTGTCATCTGGTGGCTCTGTGGCTCTTGTATCCAGGTTGGTAGCTGTAAATAGTGCATTGAACTTGGCATCTTTGTCCAAACTTGTCCATCTTTGTCCTCCTTGGTGACAGAGGAGAGCTGTAACATATGGGGGAATGGAGTGGAAGCAGCAACAGGCTTTTCCCAGCTAAAGTGAGCTTCCTTGCCACTATGCAGACCAAAGCTGCCTGTCTTGCTACAGACAGAAGCTGAGGGTGTATTCACCACAGCAAAACAAGGGTCTCAATGCCACTGCCAGTTGCTGGGTTAGGTTTACTAGATTTGATTGTACTCTTGCGGTGTTGTTGCCTTGTAGATGAAGCAGAGTGGAGGCATCGTGGGCCAGAGATTGCAAAAGCTCCTTGGGGTCTTGTGTCTCAGCATTCCATCCTAGAAACGAGACCTGGAGCCTGGGTTTTTCTTTAGCTTTTGGAAGGAGGTTTCTCTAGGAAGGATTGGTCAGCCTGTGGTCATTTGATCCCTGCCTCCATGACTCCTGGCAGACCTTTATGGGACCTGTTCTTGCCCATCTAGCAATGGGAGCTGGTCCTTACATCTGTGCTGCCCCTTACACCAGGGCTGCCCTGGGCTTTGCTGTCTGCCTGACAACTTGCTACTTTCCATCATGCCATAATTCACGTGGGAGATGAGGAAGGCTTCCTGCTTGCAACTGTTGAACCTCAGGGTTCTGCAGGACTCCGGGTGTGAAAGTCCTGTAGAGGTGACATGAATTGGACCAGCAGCTCTTTATAGCAGGATGTGGCTGTCTGGCCTCTGGGCATGGATGGGGGGGAAGCAGCACTTGGGCCAAATGTCTCCTGTGGCAGGGAGGGAGGGACACTGTCCACTTCCCTGTGTGAGCTGTGTGCTGAGCTGGTCTCAAAGCCTTTGCAGGCTTTGAGTCTTCAGACTGCCTTCACTCTGCTGCAGGCAAAGCAAGTTGGTTGCCAAGGAATGTTAATCAGTATCATTTACTCCCAATTAACAAACTTTTAATTACCAATTCTGTATCAGAAAAAAATAAATATATATATACAACAACTTGGGAAAACTCCTATTCTTCCCTTATCCTGCTCTCTAACCCTCTTGCTGCAGGCTACATTCAGTCCCCTCAGCAAGGTGAGGGACAGCCTGGGAGATTGATGTCAATGTGTTGTGATTACTTTTGGTGTGGCTTCTTCCACTGGCTGCAGTAGCATATATTTGAATATATGTTCATGTAAGAAGGTGTACATACAGTTGGTAAAACTCCGCCCCTCTTCGCTGCAACACACAAATCCAAGAAGGTTACAACAGCTGAATGACATGCATTACAACCTCCACCCCTTGTTCCCGTGGACGAGGTTATGGGGTTTGTCATGTAACAAATTCCAGCCCTTGTCCTGGCAAAACACAAAACCTGCCAGTGTTACAACTCTTGGTGTGTGGATTCAGTTCAAACTCACCCCCTCGTTGCTGTTGGCTGGGTTACTGACCTTGCTTTCACTGCATCACAATGACGCAAATTCCCTATACCTGGATCCAGGTTCTTCCCCCTTCCTCCCCTACAGCCAACCACCTACTGCCTCATCTCTCCTAGGAACTGTACTGAGTGCCTGCCCCAGCCCTCTGAGGCTCAGGAAAAAGTGCTCAAACCAGCTCTTGTCTGCAGTTTATTTCCTAATGTGCCTCCAACCATCTACTTCAGTACTCGGGATGAGAGAGGTGAGCTGGGCTCTGTTGCTGTGCAGGGTGAGAGCAGCCAGCCCGTTACTAGCAAGCAATGTGGCCAGCACACAGCCAGGAGCTGGCTGGCAGTGGCTACCCTTCACCCTTCTTGTGATGATACTCAGCACCACTGTGAGATCCAAAGGGCTGGAGTAAAATAATGTCTGGTCCTGCAGCCTGGAGCTTGAGTCAGGCTGCCACCAAGTGTTCCAGCATCCTGGATCTCCCCCAGCTTTGGAGTCTTCTGCCCCACACTAGTCTCACGAGAGGGGCTGTGCACCCTCCTCTGCAGGCCTGGTGTCTATGCAGCAAACCATAAGCGTTCCCCTGGCTGCGGCTGTACAAAATGAAGGTATTGTGTTTGTTTTCCTTCTGTTCTTATCTTTCTACCTTCCTAGTGGAGAAGTTGCCTTGGGAGCAGAGGAAGTTGCTACGGTGGAAAATGTGCCCAGTCACACCAAACATAGTGAAGCAAACTGTTGGCAGGTCCCACTTCAGAGTCAGCAAAAGTAAGTTGTGGGAGGCTGGCAGCATCTGACATGTCATGCTCTCCCTCACCTCCAGCCCATGGGACAGTGAGGAGCAGAGCAGGAGCGATACAGACTCAGCACTGCAGGACCATGGGTTCCTGTTTCTCCCCGTCTTACCCAAAACATCTGTGGTTTGCGGGTCCTGACAGGGCCTGATCTCCCTCTTGGCTTGTCCCTGGCATAGACCACAAGAAAATACTCCTGGGTCATCTGGCGCTGGGTCAGGGTGTGTGGGACACCAGAGATATGCTCTGGGTTGTTTGAGCTTGCCTCTAGATGGTGCTGCCACTCTAAGGAGGTTGCCACTCATCTGGTGCAAACCCCAGCATCATTGCCCCTTGTCCCCGTGTGCTGAGGAAGAAATCATCCTCTCTGATCACAGCCAGAGAGTTCTCAGGGCTGGGATCTTGTCACTGAAGAGATGTGTAGGAGAGCTTAGGCTGTGAAAGCACTAAGCTTTTACAGCTGTGACCCATAGCCTGCAGTGTGGTGTCCCAGCAGTACTTACAGGGCTCCTACATGTATTAGGAGATCTCTGCACAAACTATTTGAGGCTCCATGGGGCAGAGCAAGAACCTGGGAAGTCTTGCAATCCTACATGTCCCTCTGCAGTGTAGTGCTGATGAGCCAACTGTTTCATTTTCATCTTTACCTGCTGTAAAGCAGGGAAGTCAGCATGCTTGGGGATTAAAGCCATTCCCTTGACCCTGTATCTGACCCGGATCCCTGCAGCAGTCACGTCTGCAAGGATATGACCAACCTGGTTAACTGGGTCCCAGTCATAGCCTTTGGTTTGGAGACTTTGCAGTAGCCAGTGCGAGTGCTTTGTGGTGTTGCTATGCGGCATCACTGGCATACTTCTGTTAGCCCAAGATGATGGGGTGCTGGGGTGTTGAGAGGGCATTGTGGGTAGCAGAGTACTTGGTCGTGGACTTTTCTGGTTTTTTCTGCAGAAAGCAATGACTGGCTGGGTTGCTGGGGCCACCACATGAAATCTCCTAGCTTCAAAACCATCAGGGAGCACCAGAAGGTAGGGGGGGAATTTTTGGGCTGAACTCATTCATGTGTATGGAGAGCTTGTTAGGAGTAGTCTGGGTGCCCTCTCTTCAGGGCCAAGTGTTTGCTGTGTAGACTGTCCCTGCAGTGTCCCTTCCAGAGCATGGCAGATGAACCCAAGAGATAGGTGCAGCTGGGTGAGCATCCCCACTGTGAGAGTGGCTCTTGTGCAGACTGAGACTGTAGCTAAGCCATGTTCACTTGTGAGCTCAACTAAATTCAGTCATTGCTGCTTAAGGCTGGTGCCCTTCCTGCCAGCGCAGCTTCAGAGGGGATGCACCTAACTTGAATGGTCAGGAATGGCCCATGGTGTGGGGAGCATGTGAGGGACCAGAGGTTTGGTATCTGTCACACATGCCATATTTGTTCTGGAGAGCTGTGGTACTCCAAACTGCTCATGCTTGAGGTAGCATTGAGGTTTGGAAGCTATCAGCCTCCAAATGTGTTCCTGTCCTGCTACAGGGTCTTTCTATCCCCAGAACTTGTGTTGCATGGGTAGGACTCTGGCATGGAGTTTAGAAGTAATCAAGAAGCCACTGGGGTGCAGGATACTGCCAGGGGGAGCTCAGAGGCAGAGGGTCAATGTCCTGCAGCTGCTCAGACATCAGAAGGGACAAAGTGGCAGCTGCTGGCTTTGTAGCTAGTGTGGGTCACTGTGCAGGTGACCCTGCAAAGCTTCAGGAGCAGGTTGGTTCTGTCTTGGTGCAATCCTGGGAGGGGAACAAAGAGCATTACTCTGCACTGTGTTCATAAAAGATGTATCCTCTGGCTGGGGAGCAGCAAGGGATGGGTGGGGAAGCAGGGAGATCTCAAGCAGGGAGATCTCACATCTTCTGGGTTCCTTTCCAGCTAAACCACTTCCCTGGTTCCTTTCAAATTGGGAGAAAGGACCGTCTGTGGCGTAACCTGTTGAAGATGCAGGCTCGCTGTGGAAAGAAGGAGTTTAACTTCTTTCCCCAATCCTTCATCCTGCCCCAGGACATCAAATTACTCAAGAAAGCATGGGAGGAAGGAGCTAGCCGACAGAAATGGATTGTTAAACCAGTAAGCACAAAACAGAACTCAATCCTCTGCCCCATCACAACTGCAGAGAGAAGATCTGATCCCTTCTTGTTTGTGTTTTGCAGCCAGCATCAGCAAGAGGCATTGGTATCCAGGTCATCCACAAATGGAGCCAGCTCCCCAAAAGGAGACCACTGCTGGTACAGAGGTGAGTGAAGGAAAGTGAGGTTGATACACAGCCTGGGACCTCCTTGTGTCTATTCTCTCTGGCCAGGTCTGGGCTGCTGCTGCTGTGTGGCAGAAGCACCTGATTTGCATCTGGAAACTTCTTGACTGCCTGGGTGTAATGCTGCTGCTGTCAGGCTGGCTCTGTCAGCTGCAGCTGGGCTTAACCAGAGCGCTGCTGTCTCTGGGTGGAGTTTTGAGGTCTCGGGTACAAACTGGCTCTACAGGCTTTCTGGAGCTTTTGTCTGGGAGGTGATTCTTGGGTCCATTAAGAATAAAGTGGCCAGTATGTAAAGGGAGATTATCCTCCCCCTCAATTCTGCCTTGGTGAGATCACATCTGGAATACTTTGTCCAATTCTAGGCTCCCCAGTGCAAGAGAGATAGCGAACTACTGGAGAGGGTCCAGCTGAGGGCAACAAAAATGGCTGGGGGACTGGAGCATCTGTCTTATGAGGAAAGGTTGAGAGAGCTGGGACTATTTAGCCTGGAGAAGACTGAGAGGAGACCTTATTAATGTCTATAAATATCTAAAGGATGGGTGCAAGGAAGATGGAACTGGACTCTTTCCAGTGCTGCCCAGCGACAGGACAAGGCGCAATGGGCACAAACTGGAACACAGGAGGTTCCATCTAAATATGAGGAAAAACTTATTGTGAGGATGCTGGAGTGCAGGAGAGCATACCGGGCAACCACACGCAGACCAATATGATCAGGTGAATGCCACTTTATTAGCTCCAGGGTGCGGTTTATATAATCATCCTCTCTGTGTTTATGCTACTTGTAACATTATCATCAGCTAAGCAATTTAAGCCCACTCTTAATTGGTTATTATGCAGCAAGCAAGCAGAAGATGTACAGCGGCATGCGGCAGCCTACGGCAGTCTCTTATCTCTCATGTGCTTCTCAGCATTTGGGAGTTGCCTGCTCCATTCACTTACTCCCTTCTTTTTGCCCTTGAGTGTCCTTGACTGAGGCTTAGGCTTCTTCTGCTAACTAGGCCGGATTGCTCACATGCCCATTCCTTGCTAATAAATCCTCAACACTGGAGCACTGGAACAGGCTGCCTAGAGAGGCTGTAGAGTCTCCTTCTCTGGAGATGAAAAACCCACCTGGAGCAATCCTCTGTAATGTGCTCTGGGCAAACCTGCCTTGATCGGGGAGCTGGACTAGATGATCTCTAGAGGTCCCTTCCAGCTCCAGTGATTCTGTGATCAACTCTGCTGTGATTTTGCTCCCATTGCTTTGAACTCTGGGGTTTAGCATCTTCAGAGGCAAAAAAACCAAACCCTTAACTAGAGTTCACAAGCACAGTGGGAAGAGAAGTCCCAGGGAAGTTGTGGCAATTGTCAAAGATTTGTTCTTATCCAAGTTAGAATGAGTCAGTAAGAGCCTCTGTGTTTGTGGATGTAGGCCAAAGGGTTTTCTTGAAATAACAGGTTTTTCAGAATCTCATTCCCCTTCTGTAGAAAAAAAAAAAAATTAAAAAATCACTCATCTTGTTTTGAGGCTGCTTTCTGGGAAGGTTATTGCGAGGGCAGGAAGAGTGTCTGGTGTTTGGCAGGCAGGGAACGGCTGTGTTGGGCTGTCTGTTCTGCCTGGCCACTTCCCGTGCAAAGTGATAAGCTTTCCTATGGAAAATCATGAACTTCTGGAGTGAATAATCAAATGACTTGCATGAAAATTTCCAACTATTTCTGCTCACTGAACCAAACCATCTGTGGCCTGCTGCATGTCTTAGATGTTCCTGAATATTGTGATCAGTCTTGTGGGTGTGAAAAAGCTACTGTGTCTTAGAGCTGGGAAAAAAAAACTCTTCAAAGTGGAACAGAGCAGAAGGAAATGCTACTCATGTTCTGCAGGACCTCCCTGTGCATGGGAGAGCTTTGTTGTCTCTCTCATTTTGACTGTGATGCACTTACCTTGGAATGCCATGCCAAAGGGCTTCTGCACTGATCCCTGGTTTTGATGTTCCTCCACACACAAGTCATAACCCTCCCCTGGTGCTTGCTTCCTTTTGCAGATACCTGCACAAACCCTACCTCATTGGCGGGAAGAAGTTTGACCTGAGGATCTACGTTTATGTCACTTGCTATGATCCCCTCAGGGTTTACCTGTTCAAGGATGGATTGGTTCGCTTTGCCAGCTGCAAGTAGGTTGTGCTGGGGGGCTGCCTCAGCGCTGAGGCCTGTGTGGCTGGGGTACCTGCCTTGGCTTGGGCGGGTGGGAGTCATCCCTACATGGTGATGCTTAAAGCTGTAGCTTACTTACTTAAGGAGCAGTCTCGAAATACACGGGGTCACAGCAACTGCCAATATTGAAAGGGAATGTGGGAGGATGCTTTGTTCATCCACCTTTCCCAAGGCAAGATCAGCTCTGTGTAAAGCAGTTATTGAAATGTGCTGTCTGTGCTTCATACTGCCTGAGAGCTGGCCTACCAGAAACTGAGATGTCTCTTCCAGTTTTGACTGTATCAATTTGGTTGCTACAGTTCCATCAGTGCATTTTCTCACCGATGCTCTGGTCTTTTCTTAAGGATGTGCTGTGGGGTTGGGATTGCATCCCACTGCCCCAAGGCAGCCTGCTCTGTATCTCATACTTTGTCCCATCAGCTCTGGGCCCACAGGGACAGAAAGCTCCAGGCAGCCTGGGAAAGGGAGGCAACCAGGCTGGTTGGTGGGTGGCTGAGTGGTCTGAGATGAGAACAGGTTTTCTGCCTGTCCCATGGGCCTGGGGGCAGCCAGTTCAAGCTCAGACTGCTTGTGCTGCTTCTGCCTCCTTCAGGTACTCCTCCTCAATGAAGAGCCTCAGTAACAAGTTCATGCACTTGACCAACTACAGCGTGAACAAGAAGAACACCGAGTACAAGTCCAACTCAGATGAGACTGCTTGTCAGGGACACAAATGGTGGGTGCTGCTTTTATTTAGGACACAGGACAGCTCTTTCTATTCCCTGTTAAGTCAGCCTTTTTTCAGTATTCCTACACAAAACTTGAAGGTGCTTCCTGTATCGCCTGCGTCCTCTTGGGGAAAATGGAGGAGCAGAGTGATTTTAGCATGAGTCAGTGTCAGTGGAACCTGGATAGTCTCCCTGGCTTGTGACTCATCCTGTCCACTGCTGCTTGGGCTGTGGTTGCTGTTCGTGCTGTGCCATTCCCAGCTGTGTCTGTGCCATTCCCAGCTTCCAACAGCGCTTTTGTCTGTGCCTATTTACCCCTTTAACCCTGTTGCTGCAGGGGCAATGAGATGTGGTTAAAGCAGAATCTGATTTTTGGCTGTTAAAACTTGGATGGATAATTGCGATGTTTAAATTGGCTAGGTGGGAGCTTCTGCCCATGTCACTCTTGACTTCCCTGTGGAGTCAGAGATAGGAACAGTTTTGGTAATTAATATGCTGCTCAATGTGAAAAGGAGCAGTGATGCCATTTCTAGGCATTTGGGAGGAGGGCTGCAGTCTTTCAGGAGTTCTAGTTTCCTGCTGTCCCATGGGTGGACTGATCCAAGGACCGAGGCACTTGTCTCTGATTCCACAGTGATCTTTTTGAAAAATAGTGCAGGATAGATTTCTAAATTTGTGGGCCGGGGCAGGGCTACTTCACTTCAGAGAGAGCTGAAAAGGTGGTTTGCTGTGGTAGGATTGCCTTCTCAGACCTTGACCTGCTGTGCAGTGGTCTGTTCCTCCACTGGGACAGATCCTCCAAGGGTCTGCCTGTCCCCCAGCAGTTGAAATCCCATGGGTGTGGGATTTTGTGGGTTTTCAGTACTGCCACGCAAGTCAAAGCTCACTGCTCCCACATTAAAGATGTGAGTGGCTGTAACGCACTTCATCTCATATACACAAAGCATGACCTTTGAATTCCTGGCCATTAGCCATATGGTCTCACTTGAGCAACATCTGAGCATCCTTGGCTTGGTGTCAGGGGTATCTTGCAGAACTCAGCGTGGTGTGGGAAACTCCTATAAAAGCAGAGGTGGTCCCCCTACCATCTTGTTCTCTACATTTTTTCAAAAATTTTTCTCCTCCCCTAAAGCCTCAGTGAAATGGCTCAACCTAAAACATTTATGGGGGTCTTTCTGGATTCCTGCTGAGCTGCTCTGCAGTGCTGCGGGGGAAGGCCTGCAGGAAGGGGAGGTTTGCTGAGGACACGGAGGGGGAGGGAAGAGAAGATCTGTGCCTGATTTACCTTGCTCATGTGCTAATTTGGGACCTATTACTCCAGTGCTGGGACAAGTCTATGACAGATTTATGTACCTACTAGCTTGGGCCTACAAGACTAAGGATCAGGCTGGGGAGGGCAGCACCCAAGAGCTGAGGGGTTTGAGGACGGTAGGATGGCCATGCCAGGGAAGAGCTTTGTGAAGGCTCCCCTCTGCTGCTCTCACTCTCCTAGCAGGGCTGGCCAGCAAGGCACTACAGAGCTATCTCCTTTGCTTTCTTTCTTCCAGGGCACTCAAAGCTCTCTGGAGTTACCTGACCCAGAAGGGAGTTAATTGCGAGGCCATCTGGGAGAAGATTAAGGACATTGTTATCAAAACCATCATTGCGTGAGTCCTGGCACCCCTTGCTCTGCATATGCCTGTGCAGTGCACCCCAGCCCCTCTAGCTTTCAAGTGCCCTCTCAGTCCAGTCCTTTTGGTCTTAATCTAAATGCTGCCACTTCTGTTGTCTGCAGTATTTCTCCCTGGATCCTTCCTTTCATCCTGTTACTTATGCTCATGCTGCAGTCGCTGCAATGGGTAAACAGACCTTACACATCCTGGGTCTGCCTGCAGTGTTGGGGGGCAGGTTGGGGGGGTTGTGATGTACCTGGCACTCTGCCCAGCTTGCCACCTGCCCCCTGCTTGGCAAGGGTGCCTGAGAAGAAAGGTCCACTGGTGCAGAGTGGATCTTGTGTTCAGAGGTGGATCCTGCCTGAGAGCAGGGATGCTCACTCAGGGTGCAGTACTGGATCCATACACAGTGCAGCAGCAGCAGCTTGCAGGCCTGTGCCATTCTCTCAGCCCACCTGCTCCTGCAGCACGTGGCTGCAGACAGCTCTCAGAACTGGCAACGTGTGCTGGGAACAGCCAGAGCTCTGCTCTCTGACTGTTGGAAACAAATGTTTTTTTCCTTGACGTGCAGATCAGAGCCCTACGTGAATGGCCTGGTGAAGACGTACGTGAGGCGGCCATATTGTTGCCATGAGCTGTTTGGGTTTGATATCATGCTGGATGAAAACCTAAAGCCCTGGATTTTAGAGGTCAACATTTCCCCAAGGTAAAGCAGATTCTGAGCCACAGTGGAGTAGATAATGTCCTTTTTTTTATACCACAGAGGGAATTTGGCTCGTGATGTCCCCTGCGCTCTGACTGAGCTTTGAAGCTTCTCTCTTTCCAGATAGCAGGAATCAGAGTCCTCCTTGTCTGTGAAAGCAACATCCATCCGCAGCTTAGAAGGCTGTGCTGAGCATGCTCCAGTTAGAGCCAGGGAAGATTATGTTAAAAAAGGAAGGCCAAGGAGGAATGTGTCACACAGGGAATGGGTGATGGCAGAGATTTCTTCTTTGCGTGGGCAGAAGTGATCAGCAGCTCCACTGCCTCACACACCGCTCCTTGCTTGCTGATAGCACCCAGCTGAGCAGTGTCAGCTGCCTGCGCAGGCAGGTCTGGAGCTGCAATGTACCTGAGCACAGCCTCTCCTGCCTGCCAGACTGGATGGGCACAAGCTGGACACAGAGACGTGGTTCCGTGCAGGGCTCTGGGGACAGATTTGCTGTTTTCCAGCGAATCTGTAAAGAGGTGAAGCATTTCTGGTAGGGAACCCCCATTCAAAGAGCTGCTGTCAGGATTTTTCTCTCAGTCTCATGGCTGTCTGAGATGATGTGAGGGACAGGCTGGGTTTTCTGTCTCAGTTGGTATAAACCCAGGGGGTCATCTTGGGGCCATGGGGCTATCACCTCCATTCTAGCACTCAGACTGCTGTGATGCTTCCTTCCTACAGCCTCCATTCCAATTCCCCACTGGACGTGAGCATCAAGGGCCAGATGATCCGGGACCTCCTCAACCTCGCTGGCTTTGTTCTGCCCAGCATGGACAGTATGGCCTCAAGGCCACAGACAAGAAGTGTCTCTACCTGCAGGTCAGCCCCCTTCTCTGTCAGAGAGGCAGGCTTTTGGGGGATTTCATGTGCAGCTTTTTCATGTGCAGATTTCTTGCAGCTCATCTTGTTTCTATGCTGTTGAGAGGTTGTGCTTGCTGGTCCTTCAGCTATGGGTCTGAGGGATTTGCATCATTGCCTGGATATCTGGTTCCTGTTGTCTCTTCAAGGCAGAAGGATTTATGCCCTTTATGCATAGTTGGAAGTGAGACCAGCATAATTTGTGCTTGCTCTGCAGTTAGTTGAGTTGTGCTCTCGCCTCCCCCCTACCAGAACTAACATGATGCTGACTCACACTGCCTCTCCATTTGCTTGGAGGGCTGGCTGGCTGTGTTGGGGCTGGATCCACTTACCCTCTACCCCAAAGCTGATGTTCTGCTGCCTTGAGCAACAGAAGCATTTGCTCCTTTGCAAAGGCTGTAGTGATTGTTTCCTCAGGCAGGACTGCAGGTGTCAGAGACTGCAGACTTATGGGTAGGGGTGTGCACAATCTTACCTTGCAGGTAACATGACATGTTTCTTGTATAAGGCTAATTCCTGGGCCTGTGTCCACCCAGGCCCCTTCTGCTCCTTCTGTTTCACCACAAGTTGGGCTTATACTGGTTTCAAACCTGATGGCATGGGTGGGAAACCATCACAGAATCATAGAATCATTAAGATTAGAAAAGACCTCTTAAGATCATGAAGTCCAACCATCTACCCAACATTATGATCACTAAACCCTGTGCTGAAGTACCATGTCTACACATATTTTGAACACCTCCAGAGATGGTGATTCCACCACCTCCCTGGGCAGCCTGTTCCAATGCCTCACCACTCTTTCAGTATTGAAATTTTTCCTAATATCCAACCTAAACCTCTCCTGACAGACCTTAAGCTTGTTTCCTCTCGTCCTATTGCTTGTTACCTGGGAGAAGAGTCTGACTCCCACCTCACTACATCCTCCTCTCAGGTAGTTATCAAAAGCGGTGAGGTCTCCCCTGAGTGTCCTTTTCTCCAGACTTGAACAACCCCAAGTCCCTCAGCCACTCATCATGAGACATGTTCTCCAGATCCCCGACCAGCTTGGTTGCCCTTCCCTGGACTCTCTGGACCCTCTCCAGCACCTCCATGTCCTTCTTACACTGCAGCACCCCAAACTGAATGCAATACTCAAGCCACCGCCTCACCAGTGCTGAGCACAAGGACACAATCACTTCCTGTCCCTGCAGCAGAGCAACTGCTGGCCATATGTCACTGAAGGAGCAGCTTGTTGTGAAGAGCACCAGCATGTGGTGATGTATGGGCACGCCAAAAGACGGGACTCTTGCCCTCTGTCTGCCCTGTGCCTTCAGCAAAGGGAGAACCTTGGAGCAGTGGCCTGTTCCAGCTGGGGAGCACTCGCCAGCTCATCTGCGGCACTTTGATCACACGCTCGTTTGCTGCTTGCGACAGAGGTGCTGAAGAGCAGGTGTCCTTGGAAGGACCCGCAGGGGATTAAGCAGATCCTTAACATGGTTCAGATAATGCATTACCAGAGTTCCTGTATCCAGGGGCAGGCTTGCTAATACTATCTCCTGCCCTGGGAAAGGATATGAAGGGATTTTTGCGTATGAGCATAATTCTAGTAGATCCATGTATTCCCCAAGAACCGTGCAGCACAGTCTTGAGCCTCTGCTCTCTCTGTTTGGATCTGCTCACACTAATTATTCTTGCAGCAGCAGAACAGATTATCTGTGTGGATATAAGGGTTAAAAGGTGTTGGACAAGCATCTCCCAGACTCTGACATCCCCAAATGGTTCAGATGGGTGCCTAGAATAGCTTAGGTGGTTGCTGCTCAGATTGTATGAAAGGCCAGGATTTTCCATAGCATGTGGAGATCGAGCTGAATTTGAGAGTTCTTGGGTGTTGCAGGAGTATCTAAGAGTCTTTGATCTAAGAGTTCTCTCCTTCCTTGCACAGTACCAGGACCAAGTACTCGGACCCCCAGCCCTGTGGTTACAGTTAGGAAGCTGTGTTCCAAGCAGGATGCAAACATAAGATCCCATCAGGCTTCAAGTGCTGTGAATCAGGTCACAATGTGTCTTTGGCCCTCTTGCATCCTATGTGGGCATGTAGTGATGGTTCACCTTTTGGATGAAGTAACACTGAAATGCCTTAGAGAGGAGTTGTCAGGAGCCTTCCGGTTCCTGTGCCCTCATCCTTCCTGGCTGTGGGTCCATCACTGATCTGAGAACCAGTGAAATCCTTGGAGAAAGCATTCTTTCCTCCACAACATCTTCCTGAGGATGTCACTGCTTGCTCAGAAGTTGCTGGGAGCATCTCTGCCATGACAGGACTTTGTGCTCTCCACTTATATTCTCTACTGCCTTTTATTGTGTCCTTAGTCTGAGCAGTGCTTCAAAGCAGAACCCCAAGCCAGCATCTGAGCGTTTCATAGCAGAGAAGATGAAGAAGGCCTATTACTTGACACAGAAGATACCTGACCAGGTATGACACCATCTCCTCTGATACTTGCACCATCCTGCCAAGACACTGTCCCAACCAGTTCCACATGTCTTATCTCTTGTTCCCATCCACATTGTGTGTGTGAGGACAGCCAAATGATGGGGAGCACTTGGGCTCCAGTGGGTTACAAGACAGCTAGTCAGAAATACATTTTGTTGCTTAAGCCACTTCTGCAGGGGCTCATCTTTACATTAAAACAGGCTCATGCTGACGGGCGCATTACCCACCAGTCCCCGGAGAGTCTGAGCACTGCCCATTCCTCCTCCTGTCTCTGCACAGCTCTCGCAACCTTTGCTTGCTGTTCCCATGCAGATTAGCAGGGACACTTGCCCTGTGTGCCACCTGGCAGTGTCGGTAAGAGAGGTTGAGCTGCAGAACTGGAAATCACCTTAGCTCTGTGCAGTGTTGATGTTCACCCCTGAGCCTAGACCTCTTAATTTTCCATGTCGTCTATGTCCCAAAGATCTCAGACACATGGAGACCTTTGCCTGATAGGGTTTGAGGAGTGGGAGGTGGGAACTGGAACTGACAAAATGAAGTTCACTTCTCCCTGACCCTGTGTTGCTCATCTGCAGGATTTTTATTCTTCTGTCTTGGACATCCTGACCCCAGATGATATTCGCATCCTGGTGGAGACAGAGGACGAGTATTCCCGGCGTGGGCAGTTTGAGCGGGTGTTCCCCAGCCACATCTCCATGCGGTACCTGCGCTTCTTTGAGCAGCCTCGTTACTTCAACATCCTAGTGACCCAGTGGGAGGTCAAATACTACCTGAATAAACACAAAGGTAATGGCCACCTGAGAGCCTGGCAGTCACCTGAGTCAGGCAGGCTGCTCAGTGGTGTTTGGAGAGACTTTTGAGCTACACACATTGAGGTGGAGCTGCCTGCCTGCACATTAGCCATAGGAGATGTGTTACCCTCCCACACTCCTTCAGATATCACAAAAAGCTTATTCTGAGTTGTCAGAGGTGCTGACTGCTCTGATAAATGCAGCACTGGCATTTACAGGTGCCTTGGGGCTGAAGCAGGCTGGGATTCTTCCTTCAACCTGTAGCTCTGGCCTCTTATTGTGTTCCGTTGCCCCTTTTTGAGGGAGAAAGAGGTGGCGTCACTGGGCTTTGCTCCTTATGGGTGATCTGAGAAGAAAAAATTGGGCCTGTTCCTTCATCTCTTGCTGATAACTAATTGATGAAAAACTGTCAGTGTGCACACAGGAGTTTTTCCTGAACTCTGGAAATCTAGTGATTGTTTCTACCTTTCCAGGACACAACTCCTGTATTTTAATAAAAAACATCCTCTAATGAGGCATAGCTGGGCCGGGCCAATTCCTTCTCACCCAGGGCTGTCTCATGGCAGCAGCAGTAGAGGCTATTTAGGAGAGAGAACCAGTGAGGTGTAGTGTGAAGGGCTGGAGAATGTAAAAAGAATGAGACTGTTGCTCAGGGCTCTCCATCCAGCATCTGATCTAGCTGGAGAGGCTGCTGCAGGAGTCAGCCCTCCACTGAGGCAACCGTATGTGTGCTCCTAGCCTGGCTGTCATGCAGAGAAAACAAACCAAAAAAAAAGCTTTTGTCGCTTCTCACTGGTGTTAAATACCAAAGGGGTTGGTAACAGTCTTTCACAGAGAGACAGTAACCTCATAGTCCCCTCCAGCTGCACTGTCAGCATGTGTCATCCTTTGCCTCGTTAATACCTTTGCTGGATGCCCTTCTGTCATCTGGAAGAAAGATCCTGTCATCATCTGCACTGAAGCGCTGCCCTGAACTCTGTTGCTCAGTCTGGGCTCCTGGTTCAGGGCTCCAGCTTCTCCAAAGCAGCCCAGTGAGCATATTTACCCCTTTGTTGCTCTTCACCTCTGAGCAAAAACCAACCGCCCCCTGGCCCCTTCCCATTCATTTATGTTCCACACAGGTCTCTCCTACACCAGCAAGGTCTGGTGCACAGAGCCAGGGCAGGGCTTCCGAGCTGCCCTCCTTCTCTCAACCCTCAACACATGGGGGTTTTTTCCAGGGTCCTGGGGCTTGCTGAAAGGTCACTGAGAAGCAGAGTCTGGACAGCAAGGATTCCTCCTATAGCCAGGGCTGGTATCATATAGCAAGCCACAGTAACCCCAGCTGGACAGCATCAAGTTCCTGTCCATTGCTCTGGTGGATCTTAAATCTCAAGGCATCTTAGCTTGTGCTATATGGCCCTAAGGCTCTTAAAAAAGAAATTGGGAAGGGAGCAGTCTGGATTTCTCAATATTTCCAGGTTATCAGAAAGCAGGGAGCTTGGCTGTGGTGTGGACAGACAGCAGGAGGCCTTGGCCGAAGTAGAGTCTGTTCAGTGCAGTTGGACCCATGGCTCTGCTTCGAGGTGGCCTCCCTGTGCTCTGGAGCAGCATGTTTTTATGTGTGGCTGGAGGAACGGTCCCCTGCAGTTACAGCACTGGTGAGCTCTGTCCATGCCAGTCTCACCCTCTGCTAGGGATGGAGACCAGGTCTTGTCCCACATCACGCTCTGGAGGGGTCCGTGCAGGGAGGACATGATGCACTGGGAGGCTGCAGCTGATCAGAGCTGTGCAAGGAGGAAGTTGCCTGAGCTGCCCTCCTGTGGGAAAGGGGCCGGCGACAGCAAGGCTGCGCTACATTCGCACGGCAGGAACTTTCACCGGTGCAGCCCAGATCAGGTGCTACTGGTGGCAGGCACCAGGCTCAGGGGGACAGCCGGTCTGGTCTAATTCAGCAAATCCTGTGTCGCCCCAGTTTCCCTGCTTAGCCGAGCCTGCTGCACGGTGCGTCTGACTCCCTGGGAGGAGGGCAGGCATTGCAGCAGCCCACGTGCTGGCGCTTGCTGATGTTTACTGTACAAAGGGTGAACGCCCTTGGTTTACCCCGAGTTTGCTGCGGCTCGGGCACGTGTTCAAGCAGCTATTGCATAGCATGTACTGCATGAGCAGTTCACTCCGTGCAGCTTATTTCTGTGCCCCAAGCTGGGATGGCTTAACTCCCACAAAACTTGGTTCTTCATTCTTTTTTCTTGTCTTCTCTGTCTCTTCCCAGGACTGGAGCTACTGAAGAACTGGTGTGTGAAAGGGTACCACACTGGAGCAGGGACAGATTTAGCCCAGACAGTGAGTATGGCTGTGGGTAAGCTGGGGAAAAGGGGTTGTTTGCTTGGGCAGAGTTGGGCGGACAGCCTGCTTGTTTTTCTTCCTGTGACTCCTGCCCTACTTGTTTGCCCTCTTCTTCCCCCTCTGCCAAGGCCTTCAGGAGTCTGGAAAAACCCACGCTTCTCTCTCTCTCACCAACATGAAGTCCGCCCAATATATCGGATCTGCATCTGAATATCCTTCAGTGCAGCGGGCACAGCCCTACATATTTGGCACCTGGCCTGCACTTTATTCCCATCCACAAAGGAGCCATCTCCGTCTGTCACTCTGGTACCTTAACAGCAGGCTGTGAGAGAAACCCACTCTTTTGACCTCAAGATGCTCTGCTTCCACTTACAGCAGAGGGATTCATTAAGCAGAGAGCAAAGGCTGTTCTGTTTGCTATTCTGGGAACAGTCTGGTGGCAGTGACAATGCACAGCAAAGTGAGGCAGTTCAAGCTGAAGTGTGCTAGGGCAGCCTATGACAGAGCATAGCAGGCTTGAGGGATTTTTGCAACAACTTAAATAGCCATTTGGTTGCTTATTCTTCTACTGCAGTGGTTGTTACCAAAGTCTGTCTTCCTCCAGAAGAGCGGCATTCAATCAAATGGCTTCAGCAAACTGGAACTGGGCAGTCTGGAATGAGTTTGGACTGGCTGTGACACTCATGGTGTTCACAGCATGGCTTTAGGACTGGTGTCCTGAGAGAGAATTGACAGCAGGGAAAGCAGCTTTGGTTAAGGGGAGAGGAACAGGTTGGCTTGCAGGCTCTGAAGCCAGCCTCTGCTCTCTGGAGAGCCAACTGGTGGGGCTGTCAAGATGTCTGTGTGAATGGGCATGCCTCCTTGGCACTGTACACCCGGCTCAGATGGGAGTCAGGCCCAGAACAGACCAACTGGGTGATGTTTGGGGTTGTCATGGTCAGGATGTGCTGAGATGATGTTCCCCAAAGGGACCTGCACCACTTCTGTGGGCTCTGATGTGGCCAGCAGTGAGCAGAGGCTCTCAGCTGCAACATGGGGCTGGGGGACCAGCAAGGCTTCCAGGTCTGCTGCACTCTTGACAGCTTCCTGCAGAGAGGTGGAGGACTGGGGCTGGACTGTGTGAGCTGAAGCAGAGAGCAGGCACACCCCTGGGTCTCTGGTGTTAAAGGTCATACCTGTTCCTGTGCCCAGGCCAGGATGGGGTTTGGTTTATGTGCAGGCAGGGAGATCAAGCTGTGACCCTAAAGTCCCACTAATGTCTTGGGCGTCTGTTGGGGTGATTGGTGCTGCCTGGGATAGGAAATTGAGTAGGTGAGCCTGGCAGCCCTGTCTCTTAATCTGTGTATAATGATACTGCAGATGAATGTTTCACCCTGGCCTTTTTGATCCTTTCTCACTGTTCCTAAGCAGCACGGTGTCTCCTTTCCCCTGCAGTGCTCTCCTCCCTTCAGCTGGTGAGGACCTCACAAGATGCTTGGAGTCCAGCCCTACTCAGAGCTTACCTCTTAACAAGTGCACTGATGGAGCCGACCAGAAACCTGCTGGCTGCCCCTCGGACTCTGCTGTGGTGATGTGATCAGGCAGCCACCGTCCCTTCTGGGGACACCTCAACCTACCTCAAAGGAAGAGACAGGAGCTGTCTCTGGAGAGCAAGGACTGTGGAGCCCCTTGCACTGTACACTTGCTTGTGGGACTGGTTTTAGAGAGAGATGTTTTATTGGGCAAGGAGGAGAGCTGTGTGACTGCTGTTTTTAAAACAAATGGCAAAGCTTGGGGAAGGGGCATCTGTCTGACCTTCGTCCAAGTCTGCTCTTAAAGCCTGACGTGGTGGCGGTTTCTTTGCTGCATAGAACTTGGAGTGATCCTGACCAGCACAGGCTCGCCTGTGTCTCCCGGTGCTTGTCTGAGCCACTGGGAGCTGAGTCTGCTCCTGCCCTGCTGCATTCTGGTCTCTGGAGAAAAGTGCCCAGCCACCACCCCACTTCTCTGGAAGGAACAGGGCTTGGCACTTGCAGCCCATCTGTTTCATCCTTTCTGAATGCCTGTGCCAACATCCTGCCCTCCTGCAGCCTGAGGGAAAGCTTGGATGTGCCTGTCACTGCTCGAGAGAGACCACAGGTACCACCAGCATAGCTCCAGTTTGTTGTGGGGGCAGTAGGACTGGCAGGGAGGGATCATCCTCTTGAGTCTGTCGGCTCTTGTGGGTGACCTGCAGCATGTGTATAGGGACTGCAGGCTGGTGCTCTTCTCCTGGACTCTGTTCTCTATTTTCCCTTCATTTCTCAAGGATTTCTAATAAAGTTTAACACTCAGCTTCTCTCCTGCCCTCCTTTCCATCCATTTCCCTGACCTCTTTGGCTCTGCAGAGCAGCTCCCCTCTCCCTGTGCTTCCCCATGCTTGGCTGTGGTACAGGAGGTGATTCTGTCATCATCCTGTCATTCCCCAGTCCTCCTCAGAGCCGAGGGTTGTACTTGCTGCCCCATAGCAGGTAAGTGTGACTCCCTGCAGCAGGGAGCAGCTCCTAGCATAGCTGCTGGGATCTGGAGTCTGCTTTCTGTCCTGGGGACTCATGCAGATCATGAACCAAGAGAGACCGAGCAACCCAGCCCTGCGGTAGGGGAATCAAGGCTTGTGTCTCCTGACCTGTCTCTTGCTGGTTTTGGATTATGTTCCAATGACGGGCTAGGGATGCTGGGCCCTTGGGCTGGTTGCCTGGGGCCATGGGTGGGGCTGAGCCCCAGGCTTGGGCCCTGGGGCTTGCCCAAAAGCCATCTCCTCTCCCTGCGGCCCCCGCTGACCTGAGCTGGGCCCTGTTTCTCTTGTCTCCTTGGTGACAATCTCATTGCTCCTCGGCTTCTCTCCAGCACTGAAAATAGCCACCGAAAGTGGAGATGCCTGCTCCCTTCCCTGCTGCCAGCACCGGGTGGTGGGCAGGCTGGAGCCAGGCTCAGCACCCCTGCACCACTGCGGGGCAAGGGCCATCCGGGACTAGGGCAGTCACTGTGTCCTCAGGTCACTCGGGCCCTGCTGGCCTGTACCCAGCACAGAGCACTCTGCCTTGTCCCTCCTCATCTTCCCTATCTTGGGCTAGTGCCGGAGGATGGGGGCTTTGCTCCTTGCNTGAGGGGCTGGCAGTCCCCTTCCCATGGCCAGGCAGCCATGGGGACAAGAACATGGAGTGCAACCTGGCCTTCCTGTTTGCTCCAGCTGTTTCCAGCCCCTTGGGAAGACTTGGGGGATGTTGGGATAGGGTTGTCTCCTTCCTAGGGTTGGCTCTGGGCTCCTTAGGGAGTAGTCNCTCCCACTGCACCCCAGGCTGGAGAGCTGCAGTGCTGTGTGCTGCCCCTATGGAGTGGGCAACAGAGAGGGTCTGTGGGGTGCAGCTCCTCCCGCAGCATCCCCCCATTCCTCTCAGGCAGGAGGGTGCTGAGACCCACCAGCTCAGCTCACTAGACAGGTCTGGGGTGGGTTTGCTCACAGGGTNCCTGAAATAGAAATGAAGCTGGGAGTGAGTCAAGGGTGGGCAGGAGAGGGTGGCTCCACGGGTGAGGAAGGAGGTTCGGGGACAGGCGTGAGGCCATGAGTCCCTGGGTGTCCAGGGATCGTTGAACCACAGCAAGACCCCAGGCAGGGATGGGGCAGGGGCGGGGGGGCAAAGGGTCTGCAGCTGCTCCTGTTG
>VWZY01006819.1:167944-184542 GCA_013399075.1 Chloroceryle aenea
CCCCTGGCTCCGCGAGGCTGAGCTCTTCTTCCCGGCCTGATCTGGCCGGCCGGGGTGAGCCGCAGTTCAGCATTTGATCTGATGGCCTCGGGGGGCTGGCGCATCGTTTTTATATGAGTACAAAGAGTAGTTTCTTAATGAAAGTCCCATCCTGGCTCCCCTTCTTCCACACCCCACCAGAGCAGGCAGACAAATCTCTTGTCCCACTGGGGACATCAGGAGCCCATGGTTCCTAAGGGGAGCAAGTTCAGAGCCTGGCACTGGGGCTCGAATCCCCATAAGGTCATTGTGGGATGTGACTGGACAGGCTTGCTGGTGACTTTCCATGCGGGCTTCGGTTTCCTCTTCGATGGAGAACCTGTGCGAGCCCAACCGCAGCCATGTGATTCTTCTGCAGCTTCCCCATCCCTTTGCAGAGGCACCTGCATTACACAGCAAAGGGAAACCTGCTGTGGGGAGCAAAGGCAGATGGGTGCTCCCCAACAGCAGTGTGGGCTTGCCTCAATTTCCCTGCTGGAGGTTGCCTTTCTAGGCTGTGCCTCTCAGCGGAGCTGTTTAATCATTTAAACCTCCAGCAAGAGNAGGCTGAGGCTGTGGCAGCCGAAGAGGTGACAGCAGCAGGTCGTCGGTGGATTGCAGCTCCTCTTCGGTGCCTCAGTATCCCCTTTCAGCGATAGGGGATGTTTTCCTTGCACAGGGGTGCTGAGAATCCGGTTGGAAAGCAGGGCTCCTTTTGGGGTGAAGCAGGCAGTTTTGGCAGCAAGCAAAGGGCACCAGGGGCAGGTGGGAGGGATGCTGCGGGGTGCTGAGGCTGGCTAGGGGCTGCCGGGTGGGAGGCAGCAGGGGGCTGNGTTTTTATATGAGTACAAAGAGTAGTTTCTTAATGAAAGTCCCATCCTGGCTCCCCTTCTTCCACACCCCACCAGAGCAGGCAGACAAATCTCTTGTCCCACTGGGGACATCAGGAGCCCATGGTTCCTAAGGGGAGCAAGTTCAGAGCCTGGCACTGGGGCTCGAATCCCCATAAGGTCATTGTGGGATGTGACTGGACAGGCTTGCTGGTGACTTTCCATGCGGGCTTCGGTTTCCTCTTCGATGGAGAACCTGTGCGAGCCCAACCGCAGCCATGTGATTCTTCTGCAGCTTCCCCATCCCTTTGCAGAGGCACCTGCATTACACAGCAAAGGGAAACCTGCTGTGGGGAGCAAAGGCAGATGGGGGCTCCCCAACAGCAGTGTGGGCTTGCCTCAATTTCCCTGCTGGAGGTTGCCTTTCTAGGCTGTGCCTCTCAGCGGAGCTGTTTAATCATTTAAACCTCCAGCAAGAGGGAATATCCTCCCCAAACCCAGCTGGGGTTTGGTGGGCAGGAGATGTGGGCAGCCTCATGTGGGGACGCTGGCAGGACCTCAGGCTTCAAACAAGGGGCTCAGAGTGGGTTTGTACTAGGGAAGGATGGCAAACAAAGTCCTGCAGCCTAGTGTTCAGACCCCCAGCTGCACGAGAGTGAAAAGGAAACCCAGAACATAGTTAAACATCGAGATTCAGCTTGTGATTTTTGAGCCCCTGGGGCTTGGCCAGACTACAAAGGTCTGGGTCTGGAAGCTGCAGTGCAGCTGGTGCTCCCGAGCAAGCGGGGCTGCTGGCAGCATGGGCTGCCTGGCTGCAGCTCCCCAGGGGACCTGGCTTCGCACTCCTCAGGCATCCCAAAGTGCTAGGGGATGCCGAGTCCAGTCCTGGGGTCCTGTGGGCATCAACAGCCAGGAAAATCATGTTATTGAGCAGGATGAGCTCTGAGCCCATGGGAGTGGCACTGGAGGTGAGGGAGGACTGAGTGGAGCTACATTTGAGGCATGCAAAATTTGTGTGGTCCATGGCCACACTGTCTCCATGCCACAGGACAGGAGCTGTTAGCATGGTGTGCCTGCCCTCTGCCCACTGTAGCTTTGGCAGAGATGTCAATGGCAGAGCATCTCCCACCCCAGCACAGGACATGACGCCAACAGGCTTTGCAGCTGCACAAGTGTGGAGGGCACTCCAGGCAAAATATGTGGGGAAAGTACAGGAGTTTCTGTAGCCAGCGGCACACTGGGGAGTGACGTGTCATGCTCAGACTTTGCCTCCCAGCCCTGAAAGCAAGCATCTTGCTCCAGTTGTGCTGGAGAGGAGGAGCTGCCTCTAACATGAGCCCAGCCAAGACTTGCCCTCCCATGTTGGCATCCAGAGGGCTGGTGATGCCACCTGCATCCTTCCCTTGTGCACCCACGCCCACCCATGGCTCCATTCTTCCCAGGCCAGTGCCTGGGTAGAGGCAGGCAAGTATGGGAACCTGGCCAGCAGCCAAATGACTTTATCACTGGCAAGGTCACTTGGCTTGTCTCCCACAGGGCAAAGCAGTGAGCCCCTCCTGGAGATGGGAAGGCCCATTGAAGAGCACTGGCTGGACTCTTTTGTGCCCACAGGGCTCTGGGAGATGCAGGTGCATCAGGCATCGGTCACACCATGATGCCAGGGCTGTGCCGCATCAGCACCAGACCAAAAGAGCAGGTGCTGAGCAGCACAACATCTCTGCAACCTCCCATCAGGGACATCACCGTCACCCCCAGGGATGTTCCCAAGGGCTTCAGGGTGCAGAATGGCATGTGCCAGCATCATCCTCCAACCAGCACCACAGCTGTGGATCTCCCCTATTCCCTGACCGTGCAGGGCAAGGTATCCCCTGGTTGCTAGTACACAGGTACTGCCCATGCTTTTTGTCCTGCCCTTTCTCCATACCTCTCCTTGTCCCATTGTCACCCAGGCTGTCAACACCAGCACTGTCCTGCAGTCCTGCGCTGCCCCTGGGAGAAGGTCTGGCCATGCCCCATCCCCATCCTGGTTCCCCCCCGCCCCCAGCTTGGGTGCTGGTTTTGCTCTGCTAACTGTCACTCCTGCAGGGCAGTGGGGAGCCCCCTGGTCATGGACCCCAACAGCATCTGCCGCAAGACGAAGCGGCTGGCAGGGAAGCAGGCAGAGCTGTGCCAGCTGGAGCCGGAGATAGTGCAGGAGGTGGCCAAGGGCACCAAGCTGGGTGTCCGGGAGTGCCAGTACCAATTCCGCTTCCGCCGCTGGAACTGCACCAGCCACAGCAAGTACTTCGGCAAGATTCTGCAGCAGGGTAAGTCCAGAACTTCCTTAGTCTCCCATCTCCCAAGAAAACTCCAGCTGCCTGGTCATGCACCTCCTTGGGACTCCCGGACCTGGATGTGCAAACCTGTCTGTGTGTGTGTATAGAGGTTGCTCAGTGCTCCCCAGTGCAGTCACGCTGAGATTTTACTGCCGAGACATGTCTCCCTGTGTTGTAATGAAGCAATTACCGATGCTACCAGACAGCGCGGGGCTTCACAAAGCCTAAGTATGCACCCTCGTCTGGCAGTGATTTACTGCACTCCCAGGACCCCAGGGTGTGCTGGTGGAAGGGGCCCCGGTGAGAGGCAGTGCACAGCCATGGGGACCCGCCCCTTGCCTCATGGGTGCCCTGCAGATCCCTCCTTCTGGCACGCTCCTTAGGGAAAAATGCTGGAGGGAGGATAGGGAAGTGAGGGATGCTCGAAGCAAGTCGGGCTGGTACAGCTCCATAGCGGGTGGTGAGTTTTGTCCTGTCTCAGTTCCCACGGTGGTCCCTGTGCTGGGATGGATGACGATGCTGGAGGGTGCCCTGGTCTCCGCAGCCCTCACAGCTCCTGCTGGCTCATCTGTAAGGCCAAGGCAGAGTGGATATGCCTTTGGGTCTTGCAAGGGCATCAGGGAGGCCTCCCTGGGGGCACTGGCAAGGACAGAGTATCCTAGGCACCCAGAGGCTGTGAGTACCAGTGGGAGACAGAACCAGGGTCCCAGGGGAGACACTAGCTGGTGGCAAATGTTCAGGCTTATTTAAGAAGTGTATTTGCAAGTGTGGGTTCCTCCTGACACAGGGAGTTGTATTCAGTTGAGGGTCAGAGAGACAGAACACACAGGGACACTCCTTCCTCTGGAGTCACCAATTTTCACATTGAGCTGGCAGCAAGGCAGGAGGGATCTGTGCCAGGCTGGCCTTCAGGCTGGAAGCAGGTTGGTGCTAGCATGCCAGGGCCAGACTGAGTAGCAAGTGAGTGATGCTGTCGAATGAGCTATTGAATACCCGAGGGCAGCTTGGGTTGGAGACACAGGCACATCTGGCATGGGAATGCTTAAGGAGCCACCACCCTCTGTTTGGCCCAAACTCGCTGCTGGGATAATGGAGATGAGCAAAGTCCTGGGGACAGTGGAGAGTTTGGGAGCCCCTAGCACTCTGAGGTTATGGGACATCCCAGCTAGAGGTGTAGATGTCCCTGGGACTTCATCATGGGTGTGAGAAGCATAGAGATTGTCCCGTACTGAGAAGTGTCAGCAGGCACCAGCTTGCATAAGCCATCACAGCATTTTGGGGGTTCTCAGCTGCCACAGGATGTGCACCTCCCACCCAAAAGCCTTGTCTTTCCATGGGTGCTGTAGTGGGCTCTGGTTCCTGGCTGTGGCCTCCCTGGCACAGTTGCAGCCCTCCCCCATTTCCTCCCTGCTGCCTGTGCCAGGCATGGCATGCCAGGGCAGGCTGGCTTGGGGGTAGCCACGTGTCTGGAGGAGCTGTCAGAGGAGCAACATCCCCCCGGGGCCCTGGCTGGCAGGGTGGCATGGAGACCTCTGCCAGCTGCAGGCTGCCTGCCGAGGGCTCTGCCAGCCCCAAGCAGGAGCAGGTGGGTGGTCATGTGCCTTAGGCAGGGCAGGAGGGCCAGGGCAGGGGACACCCGTGCCTGGGGTGGCACTGATGAAAAAGCACCAGTATGCCCAGTTCCTACCAACACACTGTGTGGGCTTGTGGAGGAACCATTTGGTGAGCCAGTGCCCAGGAATTCCTCTTCCCACAGCCCCCCAAGTCAGAGTGCTGGAGATAGAGGGATGAAGCACCCCCAAAACATACCTTCCACTCCATCCCCACGCACCCCCTGCATGTCACTACCCTGGGCCAGCCCTGATCTGGCATTTGGATGGGCAGGGGTTCAGCTGGCATGGGGTGGGGGGAGCATAGGAGCCCCCAAAGAAGGGTGCCTCACCCCTGCTGCCAGAATCCCCCGCTGGCTGCGGTTGTGAGCGGCAGGTCCGGGCAGAGGAAAGATGCTTGGAATTTGTGTCCTGGAGCAGAGAGAGACAGGAGCAAATACTAATAATAAATAATCCTGCAGGGTGGAGGCTGTGCCGGCAGAGGGAGGGGGGCAGGCAGCACCCCATGGCAAAGTGGGTATAGGGGAGAGTGGGCAGCACAGCTTCACCGCTGCCACCCTGCAGAGGGGTAAGTGGCACCCACAGTGGACTTTGCAGCACTTCTCTCCAGGTGCCAGCTTGCAGCTGGGGATGGGATTTTTACAGCTTGGAGGGATGTTGCATGGTAGTGTAAGTTGTGGGTACCACCTGGTCACCCAAGACACTGACCCTGCTCTCTGAGCTCCCCTCTTTCCTATGGGGCAGCATCCATCCTTGCAAGGGGAGGCAGGAGATTTGTTGCCCCTGGGTCTGTACAGCAGGAGTGGGGGAACGCTGGCAGGGCCTGGTCATGCCCCAGATTCTGTTTATCTCCTTGCAAGAGAGAGCTCCTGCCCCAAGCAGCCTGCTCATGGGTGGGTCCATCACCCAGGGAACATCACTGAGCGCAGACTAAGAGGGAGAAGGAGAGGTTCGAGCCCCCACTGGGTGTCAGAATGGGGATGCTTTGCTTGCAGAGTATCTGCCAGAGCTGACCCCACATCCCAGCCTTGTCTGTTCTGCTGCAGATATCCGGGAGACAGCCTTCGTATACGCCATCACGGCGGCTGGGGTGAGCCACGCCATCACACAGGCCTGCAGCATGGGCGAGCTGCTGCAGTGTGGTTGCGAGCTGACACGGAGCCGGGCTCCCCCCTCACCCACAGCGGGCCCAGGCACAGAGGGCACAGCCTGGGAGTGGGGGGGCTGTGGGGACGACGTGCAGTTCGGCTATGAGAAATCCCAGCAGTTTATGGATGCCAAGAGCAAGAAAGGCAAAAACGACATCCGAGCTCTTATTGACCTGCACAACAATGAAGCTGGGCGCTTGGTAAGACCTCTGCACTCCCTGTCCTCTGCAAACATCACTCCCTGGGTCCCTATCCAGCTCAACCCTCCACCTTTATGACCCCAAGCCATGTACCTGCGCCAGCTTTGGGTGAAATATGGATCCAATATCTTTCAGGAGCCCTTTGCAGGTGCTCCCTCCAGCACACTTCCACGGGCCAGGGCAGCACCAAGAGGCAGGGCTTGGCTGGAGATGCTGGACAGGTATGGGGGGACCGACGGCTGAACATTGCCCATCTTTTCCTCAGGCGGTGCGCAGCTACATGAGGACAGAGTGCAAATGCCACGGGCTGTCGGGCTCCTGCACCCTGCGGACCTGCTGGCGGAAGATGCCCCATTTCCGCGAGGTGGGGGACCGCCTGCTTGAGCGCTTCAACGGGGCTTTCAAGGTGATGGGTGGCAATGATGGGAAAACCCTCATTCCCGTGGGTGATAACATCAAGCCTCCTGACAAGCAGGACCTCATCTACTCAGCTGACTCGCCCGATTTCTGTTCTGCTAACCGTAAGACGGGCTCACTGGGCACCCGGGGCCGCGTCTGCAACAGCACAGCCATGGACACGAGTGGGTGCGACCTGCTGTGCTGTGGGCGAGGCCACCGGGATGAGACAGTGGTGCTGGAGGAGAACTGCCTTTGTCGCTTCCACTGGTGCTGTGTGGTGCAGTGCCGCAAGTGCTCTGTCCGTCAGGAGCTCAGTCTCTGCATCTGATGGCATGGGGTCCAGTGAGGACAATCTGGGGGGCCACTCCCAGGCTCACACTGCAGCTCCCCAGGACAGACAGGCTGAGCTGGTGTCAGGGATGGTGTGGGTGAGCCCAACTCTACACCCCGGGGAGTCTCACCTTTCCCAGGGGATAGTGTGGGGATATCTGGCATCCCACAGCCTCGGTGGTGGGGGCTGTGGGTACAGAGCTTCCACTAATAAAAGTATTTAAAGCTGGTGTGCCACAGCGCTTCCTGGGGAGGGCTGAGAAGTGCTGCTGCCATACTGAAATGGGTCTGACCAGAGAGCCGTCCTGCCCTGGCTGTGAGTCCCAACCAGTCAGATTGTTTGTGATGGCCATGCAGGGACCTGTGGCAGAGCCTAGCTTATTTTTCATCCATTCTCTGCTTTTGTCTGTGGTTGCAGAGCCAGGGGATGTGTGGATGAAGGTGAGCCCTCTCCTGCCCCAGGCTGGGTGGGTACTCTCATCTGTGGCCATCATCTCTTAGGGATGCCAGTGTGTGTCCTGCCACCACCTGACCTGGGATGTCTGCAGTGACTTGCAATCCACAGTCCCTCTGCTCATCCCTGAAGCAGGAGGTGTGGTTAGCTGCCCTGACAGCATGGTGTGTTTCTTGAAGGTATCCTCTTATTCTTTTTACTCACTCTTCAGCCACCATCGCTGCAGTCCCCACACGGGATGTTTTCATGGAGCAGCCCTGAATGACGCTGTCACTGATGGCTTGGTGGCATGTGAGGCATTTGCTTGGCATGCTGTGGGCCACATGCATCCTCACCTGGCTGGCAAGCTGCCAGGCATGTCTGGGTAACCTGATCAGCTTGTGTTCCTCATGGGCAAATACAAGGCAAGGAGCAGCCTGCTTCACTGCCCATAGGCCAGGCTGCCATGCTTCTTCTCCAGAATCTTAGGGGTCTCTGCATAGGTCCCTCCCATGCTGCAAGGAGCCTGTGGGAACTGGTTTCTCCAGCCTTACCCAGCATGAGGGTTTAGGTAACTGTGGGGGGAAACTCGTATATGCAGCTCCCACTCGTCCGGCAATGCCACAATGGGCAGAGGAGCCCTGAAGGGATGTCAGCAGAGCCAGAGCCAGAGCCTGGGCAGAGAAGTCTCCATGCTCCAGTGCCTGCCCTCCATACTGTAGCATTGCAGGGCATGGGAGCTTTGCCCATCCACTCCTCTGCAAAAGGGCTACCAGGGTTCTCAGCCAAGGCGGGCAATGTCCTGTGTGCTGGGTACTGACAGGCAGGGCAGGAGCAGATCTCACAGTGCTGAGCATGATGCAAGGCAAGGGGAGCTGCAGCAGGGTTCTGGTGATGCCTTCCAGTGAGTCCCTCCTCACCCACCCCTGGGCAGCCAGTGGGGAAGGGCAGGGGAAGCAGGATGATGGTGAACCATTAACTTGGATGGGCCAGAACCCTCTAAATCTGTCAGCCGCAGCTTTGGGGTTGGAAATTCCCTCCTGGTTTGCCCACAGCGTCTCTGAGAGAGGGGAGGCACATGGGGATCGCTGGGAAATCCCAACCACATCTCTGCCCAGGGAACACATGAGTGGGTGTGAGCAGGGCTGGGTGGGTGAGGGTGAAGCTCTCTGTGCACCAAGCACCTCGGTGTGCATGCACAGGTAACACGCCTATGCATGTTCATGCCCATGTGTGTGCGTATGAGCTTATGTGCATATGCATCACTGTGCATGTGAGCTCCTTGTGGGTGTGCAAACAAGTTGGCCCATGTGCCTTCATGAATGTCTGTGAGTACAGCGCAAATTGTCAGTGTGTGTGTGCCAGTGACCCTGTGTGTGAGGTTGTTTGCACATGTCTTACTGTTTTTGTGCAGTATGTCGGGGACAGGGAAGACATGTATGGGTGCAGGAGGGTCTGGCAGGAAGGGAGCTGCAGAGGTGCAGGGCCAGTGTGCCGGGAGATGTGAGGACCCATTTCATAGGCTGAACAGGTTCTTTTGAATTAGAGACATTGGAGCACACCTCAAACACTGGGCTGCCCATCAGGAGAGTTCAGTTCAGGCAGCTTCTGTCACCCCTGCTCTCCTCTGCAGCCATACCAGGCCTAGGCCAATTATACTGGGGGATTCTGAATTTCTTTGTGAGATGTCAGAGTAGTAACTCTGGCCTTCTGCAAGCTTCTTGTCTGGAGCCTAACTCAGTTTCCCCACAATGGTCTTCTGGCTTCATGAACATGGCTCCAGAGGTCTGGATCATGGATAAACTCTGTGGAAGACAGGTAATCCTTTTGAGTAAGGCATCCATCCTGTGTCCTTTCTGCCATTCACACAAATCACAGCTACTGAATGCTGGATACCACAAAAGTCAGCAATGTGGATAGGAAGATGGAAAATGTAGTTAGCACAGGGGAAGGAGTTCTAACCTGGAGAATGGCACACGGTCACCGTTTGTAGGGTGACTCCTCTGCACCTCCAGGGTATCTTTAAGTGGCCTGTCTGACTGGGGAGGATATTTAGCTCTTGCATGGGCTGCCAAATTCCTGCCACTGCTCCCTGCTATCCCTGAGCTGTTAGAACCAAATCCATTCTCTTGATAGCCAGGAGAGGCCTTGGCATAGGCAGGTGATGCTGGTAGCTCAGCAAGAGCTGGATCTGACCCAATCGTCTGGAGAGGGCTGAACAGCAGCAGAGTCCTCTAGCAATTTCGCAGCTCCCCAGACCCCTAGCAGTCCTCCCATCACCCTAGATTTCCAGGAGCTCCCCAAGAACTCCCCATCCACTAGCACCCTGCCCCAGATTCCTAGAAGCACCCCAGCAGCTCCCTAGGAACCCTTTGTCCTCCTAGCAACTCCGCAAGTCCCCAGCAACGTCCTGGGAGCCTCCCAGATTCCTGGAAGACCCCGCAGCTCTCCAGACCCAGCTGCATACCCTCAAGAGCCNGCGTGGGATTGTACGCGGGGAAAAGTGTGAGGGAGTGTACGTCTGAGGTAGGTATGGGCCCTGATTCCCTCCCAGACTCTCAGCCCCAGGGTCCTGGGGAAAGCACTCAGGCAGGACCCAGCTCTGGGGGCCCTTGTGTAGCCAGGGGTGCACAAGAGTGGCTGTGGGGGTGTTGTCTGGAGCCAGGGAGTCGAGGGGGTGTAGTTGCACGTGTGCGTGTGTAGCCCAAATCCCTGGTGCAGTTTAAATTGCAAAACTTGCAGGGTCTTTCCAAGGGAAAAGAGGAAGTTTATAAAAAAGTATCCAAAACCTCTGTAATGTTAACTGCTTAATTTTTTTTTTTTCAAATAGGAAGAGCACAGTTTTCCCTTCAGTCGCCTAAGTGGAAAACAACTGGGCAGATTAATTCAATCAAATTTGAAAAAAAAAGAAATCCCTCCAGACCAAGACCAAAAATAGAAAGTTTTTGGGAAAATCAAAAACAAACCCAGGAACTTTTGGGGGAAGTTTGGACTAAAACAGATAGGCCTACAAGGGGGAGTCAGGCAAACCTAGACACTAGCTCTGCCAATAGAAGGCTTGAATAGCTGCACTCAAAACCCTTGACAAGCCCATTTCTCATGGCTGCAGTCCTTCTGCCTGCCCATCACTGAATGCCAAGCAGGGGCTGCCCAGCTGGTGGGACTGAGTCTGGCCAGGTCTCCTGCTTGCCCAGCCCTGCTCTCCTGGGAGGCCTCTAACTCTCACTCTCCAGGGAGCTTCCTGAAATTGTCCTCCTCTTTTCCCACTCCAGCTCCCAGTGACAGATGTCACCCATGCAGCCACAGGGTCATATCCACCTTGGCCTCCCCAGGAGAGTCTGGCACATGCCTGCCCACCATGGGGTCTCTGCTGACCCACCCCGGTCCACTGCCGTTGGCTCTGATGTGTTCCCAGGACCATGGTGCATGTGGTGCCTGGCTCTGGTGGGGGGAGATGGATGCTGGGCTCAAGCAGGGGGCAGATGGGTGCTAGGGGAGGTACCCAGGCTAGCCCTGCTGCAGCATCTCCAAGGGTATGTGCAGACATCTGGGGTACCCAAAGAAGGGTGCAGACAATGGTCATGATCCCTTGAGGGGCAAGAGATGGGGCACAAAAGGACCCCCAGATGTACTATCTGGGGACACTGCCTGTGAACATGAGAGGTCTGTGTCTTTCCTTTTCCTTGAGCCTCTCTGAGACTGGTATCTGGCCTCTGCTCTGTCCATGTGACCCTAACATCCTGGGCTGGCTGTGCTGACATGGTGTATGCTAAGCAGCATCTCTGAGGGTGGTGAGCTCTGGAGGCTGGCAGGGAACTGCATGTATCCCTCCCAGGACACCCCTCAGACCCCCCCAGCAGAAGGGCAGGACAGAGACCCCTCAGATCCTGTTTCTGACTGCCACCATCTCACCTTAGCCAAAACCCTTCTGCTCCTATGACTTCATTACTTATCCTGTAACGAAGGCAGCAGTGATCCTTCATCTCTAGGGAGGGGGATCTGGCCATGCATACCCCCGAAGGGCAGAGCTGCCAGAGGAGTGGCTGCTGAGGTGGCTTCGTGCCCTGCTCACCTTGCATGAGGACCAGCACCCTCCACCCATCCCTGGGGCTGTGCATCCCTCCTTGCAGGGGAGAGGCACCCAGGGCAGCAACGCTCAGTTACCACACTTGGGCAGCCCCATCCAGCAGCTTGGCCCTTTGGGGATGTGCTCTGCTTGCCAGAGGCAGTGCAAGGGCTGGGATCCCCTATCCTGGTTGTGTCAGCACCCCAAACAGCTCAGAGGCTGCTCTGGCCCTGTGTAGCCAGTCCCTGTGGGGTGGGGGAGGCAGTGTGGCCCCAGTCCTGTCATTTGAGGCTCCTGCAGGATGGTACCCACAGTGGGGCTGCAACCCCTTCCCTGCACCACTGTGACATCCACTGCTAGGTGCTGGGAGAAGGATGAGGAGAGAAAGTCTGCCTCATTGCAAGGATGCTCCCAATGACGGTCAGAGACAGCCGGAACTTGCCTCTTCACCTTGATGCAAGGGCAGTGTGGCCAAGTGACGGCACTGAGGCTGGTGTGCATCCACTACCCTGGGCTCTGACAGTGCCCCAGCCCTGGGCAGCCAGGAGGACTGGCCAGGCTGGCCGGGTGGCCGTGCAGTTGGGTCCTGAGTCACAGCGATCAGACTTGGGCAAGTTGCGGGGTGTGAGCCAGTGGGGAGTGCAGTGGTGCTGGCGGCTCTGGTACTGCCAGGCTGGGGCAGCTTGGCACTGTGACTAACACTGCCACAAAAGGCAGGGTTGCCCGACCCCACGCCCAGCCCTGACTCATGCAGCCATCACGCTGGTTCTGCGGGTGCTGCCAGGCAGGGGAGTGAGGAGACCTGTGCTGCAGGATGGCAAAGGCTGCGTGCGTGTCTCACTGCATGGTCACCCAATAAGCCTCTCCTTCCTCCTCTTCCTCCAAACCTGCTTGCATACTCTGCTGCAAACTGCAAGCCACATAGCTCCCAGGACCTTTCCCCTATGGCCTCCAGGTCCTAGTGGCATCAGACTGCATGTCTGTCCTGGTGCTTCTCCATCTCTGTCCATCCTCCAGCTCCCAATGCTTTAAGGTTCCCCAAAGCTTCCCCTGGCACCCCTTCAGCCCCACTCTCTCAGCATAGCTGCCCCATCATCCCACATCTGCACACACGGACAGGCTGGACTTGTTGGTTCCAGGGGCCATCAGCCTCTCCAGGACTGTGTCATGGCTGGGGCTGTGCTTGGTTGAAGCAGGCTGGTCTCTCCTCATGATGCCCTCCAGTCCCATCTGTGGGAGCAGAATGATACAGCATAGAGATCTTAACCTCTACCTTTTCCTGCTGTGGGTCTATAGAGGGTTATCCTTGGACATCCTAAAGCCCCAGAAAGATTACCCACTGCTCTAAAGAGATGCCAAAGACCCTCCATCCAGTGCCTATGAAAACCACTGCATGTCTGGGCTACAGGGCTTGGAGGTTGCTTATCCCAAGGCAGACGTGGCTAAAGGAGGGCATCTGCCAGGAAGAAAGTGAGGAACAGATCCATCAAGCCATGGGCTACATGCAGAGGTGCTGGAAAGGAGTCCTGATAGAGATGATAAGAGCAGCGCCAGACTCATTCTCCTGAGTGTGTAGAGCCTGTATTGTGGAGTGCTGGCAGAACCTGCTCCTGCATAAGGGAAAAGTAAAGGAGCAGGGAAGGTGAAGGCAGCCTGGGCTGCTGGGCAGAAGGATGTGGGGTGTAGAGATGGAGGGATGTCAAGAGGGGTTGAGGGACAGAGAGATAGTGGGAGGGATGATGGGATGGAGGGACAGAAGGAAGGAGGGCAACAAGGATGGAGAGTCAGAGGAAAGGATGCTTTTCCTGCACAAAGCTCCTGCTGGGGCGCCACATAATCTGCTGATGGAAGGGACCTGCCTGGGTCCTTTGCCTGGGCAGGGCACCTCCAAAGGTTGTCCCCACAGTGCCCTGTGCCAGGGAACCCCTCTGCCCATCACCTTTCCTACCCTGTCTTTGGAGAGCAACACCCATCATGCTGGCTTTGAGAGCTTCCCACATCCTTGCCTGGCCTCTGCAGAGGATGGGGCTGCTGAAGGGTGCTGGAGATGGGACAGAAGCTGGGAGGTGGCAGGTTACATGGCCCTATGGCCTTATGTCCCCAGCCAAGGTCCTGCAGCAGTGAAAAGGACAGATGCAGTGCTCGCAGAAGAACCAGTTTTTGCCCTGAGCCTTGATGGTCCCATCAGGACCAAAAGACCCTGCACCAGCCTTGTGTGACTGCCTGCACTCACTGCTGATTGGAGGGGACAGATCCAGTCCTGTAGTCCCTGGTTCCCCAGGAAACAACAGATACTTACTCTTGTGCTTAAGGGCTTTTCCAATGTGACACAGAAGAAAGGCTGAAGAAAAGGTCTCACCTGTCTGTTCTTCAGCCCTGGGATGTTGCTGGGACATGAGAAAACAGGTCTCCCCACAGCCTGCCCTCACGGACTGCCAAGATGGGACCCAGAGCCCAGCCTCCTCCCCAAGGCAGCAGGAGCATGCAAGCAAGAGACTAGCTCTTGGAAGTGATTATGTCATTGAGGGCTGGAGGAGAATGAAAGCGTTTCCCCTCTGATGTGCCTTGGCATTTATTTGTGTGCAAGATCCTAACAAACACACTAACATCTGTGCTCTTGAAGCCTGAATGCCAGGGTCCCCAAAGCCTTGGAGCCTGCCTTCTGGTGGGAAGGAAACTCGCTTTTGCTGGGGGACCCCCAAAAGGAGTCCCCAGAGCACCCTCTGGTGGGTCCAGGCCAAGGGCAGCACTTGCCCAAGAAAACGGCATGATGAGGACGTGCTGGGGACACCTTGAGTCAGGGTGCCGCCTGGCTTCTCCCCTGACTCCCCTCAACCTGCTGAAAAGGGGTCCAGCCATCCTGTACCAGGGTGCAAAGGGGAAATGGAGCATAGGAGCCAGGTCTTGAAGGAGAGGAAGTGGAGAAGGAAGAAGCAACAGCCCCAACATTGTGTGTGTGTGTCATTGTCCAGTGTGTGTCACACTCACAGGTCTCCTAGTGTGCTCTTCCCAGCCCTGACACAGCACCTAACATCAGCCAAAGTCTGCAGCAAGGGAGACAGGCATCCTCTGGCCTCTTCAGTGGCAGAGTGGCTAAGGGGGGGTCCTTACAGCACTAACAACCTTCTGTGGGACATCCCACATCACCCACTGGGTGCCAGGGGGATGCAGGACAGTAGGAGCTATGGAGGAAGTGGGATGGGTGCTGGGGCAGTGCTGCTCAAGGGAGCTCAGGGCATTGCCCAAGGAGCAAAACATTTTGTCATGCCACCCCCACCCCCCTCTCCTGCCAAGCTACATGGGCAGGGAAATTTGAGGGTAGATGCCACTTCTCCCACCTGCCCACAGGCTAAGCTCACTTGGGAGCAGAACTTGGGGCAGAACTGGCAGCATCCCCAGAACTGCAAAAGGGACTTCAGTGAAGATGCCACCCACCTGCACCCAGAGTCCCCAGGGGCACAGCTGCAGCTTTTGGGCCCAACCCCAGATTGCAATTCTTTCCCAAAGGAAATGCATTTTCCTCTCCATTGCAAACAGAAGCCAACACACAAGCAGTGCTGTCAGTCCCCATCAGTGTTGCTGTGCTGGTGTGGAGACATGGTGCCCACCCTGCGGCAGAGAACTTTGTCACCTGAAATCCAGCTGTTTAATGTGCAAACACCAGCACCTCAGGGGCCATGGTGGCTGGGTATGTAGGGGAGCTGTGGGGGCACTGCCCAATGCCCCCCAGCCATCAGCACCCAAGAGAAGCCCCCCCAGCCCCAGGGTGGGTACCCAAAGTCAGGGGACACCAAGTACTCCATGACTGGGAATGGGCCATTGAGGCAGTGTACGCTGAGAGCCCAGTTACCCCAGGCTTTCCCAGGACAACCCTCCTGTCCCCAAGGGAGCAGTACAAGGACACGGGGACAGCCTGCAAGGACACCCACACAGTTCCCACATGGGGGACTCCGTGAAGGTAAGGGGTGCCTGAGTATTGCAGTGATGGTGCTAAGGAGGTGGGCACAACCTGGGTGCCCAGCCCAGGAGGGCTTCTTGGGAAAACGAGGCAGGGAGGGCTTGGCAGCCCCATCAAGGGAACCCAGAGCCACCTCTACGGCTCTTCCAAAGGCGTCAGCCCTGTGATGCTGCTTCCCTGGCACTGGGCTAGCGTACCCCAAACTGGGGCTGGCTGGCACCTCCACATGGCCATGCTCTGTGCCCACACGTGCAGAGTCACACCCCCAGCACGTGCCATTCATGTTCATACCCCTGTGCACACAGAGACCTGTATGCCTTGCACTGGCAGGGACAATTGCCTGCACACTTGCAGCTCACACCATGCAGCCCCAGCCCCCATGTGCATACCCCGATACCTCTGTGCACCCCCGGTGTACCGTGCACACCCCACAACATAAGCACACTCATCCCCACTCCTCACTTAGTCCATGCTATGCACACCCCCTCCCTGTGTACACTCACTCATTGGCCCATGTATTTACTCTCTGCCATGCACACTCACTGCCCACACTTATCCATGCCATGCACACTCACCCCACACCCTGCATATCCACCCTGTGCCAAACCACACTGTTCATACTCACCCACATTGAGCACACTCGCCTTACACCCTGTGCATGCTCCCTCCCACATCCAGTGCACACTCGCACCAGGCTGTGCAGTCACCCCCACGCTCCATGCATGCTTAACCTCACCACTCACACTTTCTCCATACTCCATCCACACTCACCCTGCTATGCACACTCACCCGCATGCTCATGCACCCTCGCTCTTTACCTTGTGGACATTCAGCCACAACATGCACACTCACCCGTGCCCTGTGCACACTAAACCCACACCTGATACCCCCATGCACGCAACCCTGCCATGCATACTCACTGAGTGTATACTCACTATGGCCTGCACACATTCCCCCATACTCAAGGCACACTGTGAGCACACCCACATGCCCATGCACACTCACCCATGCCAGGCACATGCATCCCACACCCAGTGTGCTCACCCACACTAGGAGCATGCTTGCGCTGTACTCCTTCACCCCACACCTTGTGCATGCTTATCCCATGCCATACACTCTCGCCCGTGTTGTGTACGCTCACCCCATACTGTGACCATTCCTCTACCCCTGTGCACACCCACCCCATGCCTACAGTACCCTTCTCCCATGCCCAGTGCACACTCATCCATGGTGTGCACGCTCCCCAAAGTTGCCAGGAACATTCCTACACTACATAGGCTCACCTCACCCC
>VWZY01006826.1:30330-51871 GCA_013399075.1 Chloroceryle aenea
TGGATAATTTTGATAGCTTTCCTGTTTTCTAAGAACAATCCATAGGCTTGAAAATTATCTGCAAAAACTGTGAAAAGAGAACCAGGTAGACAAACAGTCATCCCACCATCAGATCTTGAGGTAGAAATCTCAGTTAATAGAATGTATTTTTCTGCATAATTTTTAAAAATTTGAGAGGAGATCTTGTAATTCTTCGTGAAACAGAAAGGGCTGACCACAGCTCACGCTTTGTGAGAGTTAGCAAAACAGTAACTTGTGCTTACTTTAGCAGCTGATCATTTAAATGTAGAAATTTTTTTTTTATTATTTATTAAAATAGTTCACAAAACCAGGCTAAACAAATCACCTGTTAGTCCTTTGCTCTTCTGAAGTTGTTTGGAAACCCACTTCTAAATAANTTATCCCTATGCTGCTGCTTGCCCTTCTCCGTTCCATTTTTTTTTTTTTTTTTTAATCTGCCTGTTTTCCAGGAACTGGAACTCTGGTATTTCTTTGTTAATATATTCCTGGTTGGCTCTTAGATTATCCATGTTGAGCTGACACTGTAGTACCTGTGTAGGGGGTGAAGGCAAGATTTTGAAATTGGAAACTTACAGTGGAACTGCACATAATACCAGACATATTGAGTCAGTGTTTAATGACACCACCTGAAAACTTTCATTACTTTAAGAATGGTGGGGACTTCCCCTGCTCAGCTGTGCTTGGAAACACGCCCTCTTCATTTGAAATAGCCAAGGAGTCACTGATGGCTGAAGAAGGAGAAAGAATTTCTACAGGGTGGGACATCAAAAGGTGTCTTGTAATAGAGATGTGTCTCACAGAGGGTGATACTTGTGTTTACAATATAAGGCCGCTCCGTGAAATGCAATTTGCCTGCCATTCTCTTTCATGCTGCTTAAAGTCCCAACCCTGCAAACTGCATTCACAGAGTCAGCCCCAAACGATACTGATGTTTGAGGGGTTTTGATGATTTGTAAGAATACCTAGAAAGGTTTGATACCAGGATCATGGCCCAGGGCTATGCTTGGGAGCTTTGCAAATTGCTACCATGGCTATGCTCTTGCTTTGATGTCAGTACACCGGCTGCTAGACTTAAATGTGCCAAGGTACAGTATTTTTTTGTCAGCACTCCAGATTAGCATGAGACCAACACATATATGTATGGTTGTCTGCAGAAGAATAGTTTCCATACTAGGACTTCACATTTTATATCCTGTACATGTATACCCATATGTGTGTGTGTTTCTTTATGCATTTTCAAAAGTTTAGCATGATTCAGAGTACTTTGACTTCCTTGTCCACTTAGATCGGCAGATTGGTTATTGGACAGAATGGTATCTTGTCCACACCTGCTGTTTCGTGTATCATCCGAAAGATCAAAGCAGCTGGTGGAATTATTCTAACAGCTAGCCACAGTCCTGGGGGACCTGGAGGAGAGTTTGGAGTCAAGTTTGAGGTTGCCAATGGAGGTAGGTTGTATTGTTTTTTAATAATACAGTACAACATTACATCTTGGTATGATGAAAATAATCTGACATGGATACCTATGTGTTTTTCATCTACTCTGTTAAAACTGTGAAGAACATATGCATCTCTCTTTTGTTGTTGTTGTTTGGTTTTTTGTTTGGTTTTGTTGTTTTTTGGGTTTTTTTCCCTCTTTTCCTCCTCTAGATTTAGCAAAATTAAAATCACTGAAGCCAATTTTAGGGTTCTTCACAGGCCACCCTCTTAGANGTAAGACTTCTATAAACAAGACGTTTGCCATCCCATTTTTACAGTGTTTTATGTAATCTGCCAGCTCATTGTAACAATTCTGATCCTTTCATAAATATGTCCATGAGTGAGCTCTGTTTTGCTTATATTTCTTTGTTGCTTGTCTTGGCATTTACTTTAAAGTGTGTAATTTCTGAAGTGCTGCAAGCAGTGTAGCTCATTGTCTTGTATGGAAGAAAGCACTTCTTTTGTTTACCCAGGAAATAACTGCTCTTACCCAGGGAGAGGGTTGTACCATTTTAACTATTGAAATTCCACTGCTGAAAAATTAAATTTGTGTATATAATTGAGGTCTAATTGAGGTCTTGTTTTCCAAAACCAGCAAGCTAACGTGTATAGTTATGTTGTACGTTATGTTTTCTTACGTTATAGATCTGTATACACCATCTGTGTACACTCATCATGGTGACAGTTGCTGCACTTTGTGTACCTCACACATGTAGGGTGCTTTCCATCTAAAAAAACTGAAAGTGCTTTCAAAATAATGTTTCCTTCTTTACTTTGAAAGTGGGAAAACTTGAAAAGTTCCTTTGTCCCTCATTTAATTGAAAAACGTGCGTGGTTAAACTGGTGTGATTTTATAAACAGAATAGGGTGGATCCATAGAGTTTAAAGGGGCTGTGCAAGGTCAGACTGTGAGAAAGACAGGTTCACAGCACAAACATACCAGAGCCAAACCGTTAGATGCATTAGCACTCTGTAAACTTTAAAATACCATATACACCTGAAATGTGTTACCCTGAAATGGGTAACAGCTGGTAGGGCATTCTTTTTTAGTGTGCTTTGCCTTTTTAAAGAAAATTCAAACAGGCTATTAAGCTTGAAATGGGAAACACTCCTCAAGCACAGGCCACAAAGTTCAGTTATGATAATCAGCAGAGTCATAATGCAAAGTAGTTGGTTTAAGTTGCAGGTGAGAAAAAGAGTTGAGTATTAGGCAAGGCTTTTGAACTAGGAGAATTGTTGTTCTGTGTTCTTGCTCAGTCTGTTTTGCAAGTCAGGCAGAAGTGCTTTGTTCCTATAGCTGTAGGAGAGAATGCAATGCAACATTATGAGGTTTCCTTAGCTGGAAGTATCAGTAGTCAATACATCCATCTAGCCAGAATCATCTGGAGCTAATGAAAATGATCCTCACCCCTTGGATGGATTTGGATTAGATGACTAAGAGGAGATTTTCTAAGACAAAGGAATGTTAAGTGACTGTTTCTTATTGTATTGCCTTGGACCATCTGGTACACCACATCTGAAATGGAAAACAAATTCATGTAGCAAAGCTGCACTTGAGTGTACCAGTATTGCTAGAGGAGTGGGAAGTTAGCTCTGAAACGACAGAGGTTTTGAATTAGGAGAGAGCAAGCGTGTAAAGAAAAATGAAGGAAGTAATTTTTCGGAGTGGATGTGTGGTGTTAATGTAAGCGATGAAGAGTCAGATGAGCCAGGAAGTACTTTTATTGTAACTCAGACTGAACTATTGCACTACATATGGCATAGCTCATCTGGTAATCTTTGCATCAAGACTGCATTTTTTAATTAATTGACAGTAAATCTTTAAAAATGGAGTGGCAGTATAATGCAGAAGATGTTATTTGTGTTTCTGAATGACATAACTGTTCCAGGTCATGATTAGTTGTTAAGCAGCTCAGGTATTTCAAATTGTAACAATTTATGTTTCATTAAGTGATTGGAGAGAAATTTTAAGAGGACACCACTGTCAAACTGGTAATACTTTTTAAAATTATAATTATGTCTGATGAAACAAAGTGAAATGCAAGACTGTCTCACAAGTGTACCTTTGCAGAAAGCCCCATGAAATACCAGAAAGTTGTGCTGAAAGACAGGCTTTCCTTTAATGTATATGTTGTGATTCCATATAGAATTAAAAATGGCAGTCTTTGACCGGGAAAACCAGAGAAAGGTAGCTGTGGGTTTTTTTGGCTCCCTGATCCCCTATGCCCTGGATAATGATTGATTTAAATATTCAGTGTGAATCAAGAAGTTGGGAATAACACAATGTATTTCCACCTTACATTTTTTCAAACAATGTTTGAAACTTGTGCTACGCTGAAAGAACAGACATTATTTACTATATTTATTTGTTTGGGTTTATTCCTTAATAACTCAAATATATTAAAATGTTTGTTATAGAACTCTCTTTTGAAATAGGGAACTTCCATTTAAAAAAAATGTCCCACTGCATTTTTTCTTATAGGACCTGCTCCAGATATAGTTTCAGATAAAATTTATCAAATCAGCAAAACCTTGGAGGAATATGCCATTTGTCCTGATCTCAGAGTTGATTTATCACGCTTAGGAAGACAAGAGTTTGATCTGGAGAACAAATTCAAACCTTTCCGAGGTATCAGTGTCTCTTTTTATGCATGATTGATTCTGAATACTAGAACTGATGCAGAATGATAATAAGTGATTGTTTAAACAGATTTTTAGTTCTTCATGTCTTACTACAAAGTCTCAAGATATTAGGCAGTATAGGTTAGTCTTGTGTTTGTTTTGCACATAAGGAAGCTGAGTTACAGACTTTACGGGCATCAGACCTCATCATTCAGCCGAATGCCTCTGGCAAATATATGTGCTTAGGCTTATTCATAAACCCTCTTGCTCATTCCTTATGTCCTAGGAGTAAAGCTGGTTTATTTGTCACCAAAACATTGTATTTTGAGACAAAATAAATGTTGATAAATAAATAAAAAAATAAGGCGTTGGTTTTTTTGTTTGGTTGTTGTTGTTGTTGTATATTATTTTTTTAATTGCAAAGAACATGTTTGGCTTTTTAGGCAAACAAAAAGCACTCTGGAATCATATGATTGCCACAGTTTTAAATTTTGTTTTTTTCAACTTCATAATCTCTCCAAATTTTATACCCCTCCCCACTACAGGTAGTAAAGAGTATCTTAAAAAGCCTACAGAAGTATTTCAACAACTGAGAGTAAACCAGTTGGGGTTTTCAGGAACTAAAATGTTTTTTGGACTTTAATCCTGCATGCACTTTATATTGACACGTGTGATCAGCTCCACTGAAGTCAAGGCATTTGTTCGTATGTGTGAAGTTTACAGACTACTTTAACAGTATTAGAAGAAGGTCATAGAAGATAAACAGTAATTTAATTTTATTTAATCCTTGAGAATTTCAACATATGCCATAAAATTAACTCATTTGCAAATAGGTTTTAATGGTTGGTTTTTAGCCTTGAAGAACCTTTGTTTTTTTGTTTCTCCATTTAAGTGCATTGTCAGAGTTCATTCTAAGTTTCTTCCTTGGGCACAGTAAGTGTCTGTGTCATTTTCACATTATCCTAAAGAAGAGCATTAGGGCGAGGTCAGTGTTTCTAAGGAAAACTGGCTGATATGCTGGGAAGTAATTAACTTGTAACTAAAGTATTTCAAGATACTCATTTAACCAGATAAAAAGACATTTGTATAACATATACTCTTTAGTTTAATCAGGAAAAGTAAATGAATTCCAAGATGACTGAGAAGTGTGGCTTTTGACAGTTGCTTGGTGACTGCTTTCATTATGACAGACATGCTTTCATTGATTTGTTTCAGTTTTATGTGTTAAATCCAAAAGAACTAAAAAAAAAAAAGTAGCGCTCTGCTTTTATGAATTTGGAATTCAAATTAGCAAAACCTTAGCAAAAACCACATGTTGAATCTGACCCTAACTTTCCTAAATCATCGAGATATGAAATGGAAAAGTATAATGGTAGATTGACAATAAAATGGAGACAGATATTCCAGTTGCCACAACTGAGAAGAACAGGCCGTATGTCTCTGCTGATGGAATGATGCAGATGGATAATGCTGATGGAAGAATAGAATGTGTGGCTTCAGCTTGGCATGAACATCTTCCATTCTCTAAGATAAACCTGCTTAGCATGAAAAGTTGTTAGGTGATTTAGTGAATTATATATAAAGAGTTTACTTTGATGTAATTTACTCTCAAGAATGTTTTCAGTGAAATAGGAACTGTCAGCTTATCTCTGCAGTTCTTTAGCAGGCAAAACTTGGTCTTTGCAAGGCTTAAAGGTTGATGGTAGCCACACTAAAACAGGTGGAATCCTTTGACTTTGCCGCTCTGGGCTTCAGAGCAAATCCATATTACATAGAGGTTGCATGCTCTGATTTTACTTGAGGTGCATGGCTGGTGAAAGTGTGCTTAAAGACGTACTTCCCCATGTGTGAACTGTAGTGATTTTTTTTTTTACCCTAGTGGAAATCGTAGATTCTGTGGATATCTACCTCAATCTTCTTCGAAGTATCTTTGACTTCAATGCGATCAGAAATTTGCTGACCGGACCCAACCAGATTAAAATACGGATTGATGCCATGAATGGAGGTATGAACTTAAGTTGAAAGTTGCTATCAGGATAAAATTGTAGGTATCCTGCAATACCTTCCCAATAAAGATGGGACATTGCAATAGTTTCCCAATGAAGTTACAGTATATGAAAGTCAGACATTATAATAAGTTTAAGGGCATTAAGAAAGGATTTGAACATTATACTAGTAACAAAGACAACAATCTTAACAGTGGGTTAGGTTCCTTATTAGGCAAAGAAGTTTGTCTTTTGTGATAAAGAAGTAAAGACATAGGTGTCCAGTAAGTGTTCTCTTCCTGCATTTGGAAGGAAGCATGTTGAAGTAATCTTGCAATGAGAGGGTGATGAAGTATGTTGCTGTGTGCAGTAACCAAGGAGGTTACAAGGCAGTGTATACTAAGGATAAATTCTAAATGGTAGAAATTTTGAAACTGATGGAAAATGGTAGCCTGAACAAATTGCAACCAAGAGTCCTTAAAGAGTTAGCTGAGACCTCTGTCTCACTAATGTTTAACTGTTAAAAATTTTCAATGTACTGGGCGCAAGATGTGTCACAGAAGACAGCAAGGGGACCAATTTTCTGCCAATAGTAAAAAATTGTAAGATGTATTACTTGGGGAAACATAGATCAGTAGGTGATCTATCTTAGGCTACATCTTGAAAAAATAAATAAAGATTTCTACAGATAATGTCTTGGAAGGATGTAAATAATGATGTTCAACATTATCTTATGGAAATCAAACTCCATCAAACAAACCAGGTTTTTCTTTAATGGAATTACAAAAACAGAATGATAAAGGGAATTAGCATCTAAATTTTTTTTTAACACCTCTCACATAGTTTTACCCCAGGTTATAGTTACTCCAGTTAGCAAGGTTTGGCAGTAATGTAGGAGAGAGAGCATGAGAGAGCGAGCAACCACTCACACATTTTTTACCTGAGTGGCCTGTTCAAATCTGCCTCAGGGCTGCAGAGACCTCAAGTCAGTTGTTGGTGTCCATTCACCCACCTAATACATAATACAATGGCCTGGGGTCTTATTGGACCATATCTCTAAGGAAATAAAGTTGTTAATTCAGAGTTAGTTTTGAGAAAGTTTGTATTTATTATCTACACTGTTTAAAACGTGGTAAATTTTTTTGGTGGACCTGTTGTAATTTTAACATGAATTGGAGTGTTGAGGTAAGTTTATTTTCCATTCGTATTCCCCTGCTGCTTACTTTTCTTGACACTATGTATGAAATTGTTGTTGCATTCCAGGACATAAAGAATAGCATGTTATTTCTGTTCTAGTGAGTAAAAAACCCCTTCTATCTGTATGATGATTTCTTTATTAATAAAGGGTGAATAAAACTTGCATCTTTCACCATTCAGTGATTGATTTTTCATTCCTGCTAGTGGGGAACTGTGTTTTTAATGATGAATTAGCAATTGATTATTTATTGGAGGACAATCATGTACTCCTCTGTGAAATAATACTTTTGTTTTTTGTTGCTAGGACAGACTTACAGAATTGCTGAAAATAACATTTTGTATTGTCTCCATAGTGCTGTGAGAAATTTGAATGTCTAACATACGCTTTTGTGATTCTATTTCTGCAGTTATGGGACCTTATGTGAGAAGAATCCTGTGTGATGAATTGGGAGCTCCTGCAAATTCTGCCATAAACTGTATTCCTTTGGAGGATTTTGGTGGACAGCCTCCTGATCCCAATTTAACATATGCAACTGCCTTGCTGGATGCTATGAAAGGTGGCGAGTATGGATTTGGAGCTGCTTTTGATGCTGATGGAGTAAGCATTTTGATCTGTCTGGAGGTTTCACTGTAGTTGTTTTGTCTAGGATAATAGATGGAACATGGAAGTATAATTTATTTGCTTTTCAGTAAGACCTCGAAAGTGAAAGTAATATCACTTTCAGGTACAATAATAGCATTTGTAATCCAAAAATCAGACACAAATGTTGGAATTTGTCTCTGCAGATGACAAATCATGCAAATCAAGCAGGATTTGAATGCAGAATGGGAAATCTTTAAATATTAGGTTGGTTTTGTCTTGTACTGATGTAACACTTTTATTCCTTGGTTATGAAGAGACAGCATATAGAGATCATGTGGACTTGTCACAGTAAGTCCTTTTTGGTTAACATCATAAATGGAGGGAATTTTAACTAAATAAAGCATAATCTCTGATTGTTTTAATTTTTAAATGTCACGTTATCAGCATTATGAACAGCAAAGTAATACAGAAACAACTTTCTGTCCTGACAGGGTGGGAGAAAGATGAAAAGGTTCTGAAGAAGATAAGTTGTTTTCTGTTGTCAGTAAACACAAAACACCTTCTTACTTTCCATATAGTGCATGTCATTGGCAGAAAGACTCTCCTACACAAGCATTTCCTGGCAGGAACAGATCTGCTGAAGTGTTGTGTAGGAGGCTAACGCTAGGGACTGATGGGGAGCTTTGATTTGCATTGTTGGAGGGAGTGATAGTGTGATAGCAAGATCGTAAACCTGCCAGGAGGATGACAATAAATTACCCTGCCTGAAGAGGGATGCAAGTAACCCAAAGCCTGCTCTTTTTTTTTTTTTTCCATACCTACAGTGGATCTAATAAAAGAAATTGCTGCTCCTTAAAACATGGAATTTAAGATGGTTCTTTGAAATTCTTTTCTTCCCCAGGACCGCTACATGATCCTCGGCCAAAACGGTTTCTTTGTTAATGCATCAGATTCATTGGCTATAATTGCTGCCAATCTGTCTTGCATTCCATACTTTTGTCAGATGGGTGTCCGAGGATTTGGCAGGAGTATGCCCACCAGCACAGCCCTGGACAAGTAAGATGAAACATTTATTTGTATCATTGCATTAGTTATCTCTTGCTCTGTACTACATAGCAATTCAAAAATTGTGAAGTCTTTTGATAAGAGCTTCTAACTTTCACAATCTTTGTGTGTGCTTTATTGTTTTAACTAGTTACAGTGATATTTTGATCTTACCTAGGCTAATCTTACCAACCTTTACTTGAATGAAAGTAGTTTAATTTAGCCTCAAAAAGAAATAAATAGATTAAATCTTGTTGAGAGTGCAAATACATGAATAATAATTCCTTTTCCAACACTCATGTTCTTAGGAAATAATGTTTTACAGTCTAATGTATCAGACTTCCTTATGAAAGTTGTGGAAGTTTAAAGCAGATAATATACTAGTTCAGTATAAAACAAGCGTTAAAAAAAACTAACCCAAACAAACACCTTTTATTTTAAGCCGTTGAAATACATAATCTGTTATGATACAAAATATCCCTGAAGGGGCTGCAGGCAGTTATGAAATCCATTCCCAGTTTCAAGGCAGTTTTAAAGTATACCTAAATCTATTTCTAACAAGTCCAGTCTGCTCTTAAAAGATTTGATGGATGTGCATCCTGAGTTAGCAGCTGAACTTTTGAATGTCTCATCCATGCCTACGTTTTCTGTGAATACTGGCATAAGAGGATTAAGCTAAATATTATTGTCTTATACATTCTGTGTGGAAAGAGCATTCACTGAGTTAGTTGTGTCTCTGGGTTGATCTGGTTCCATAGCTTTACTAGCATAAGAATGGTATTCTGACCCTGTTAAATGTGTCTAATCAGGAAACTGATTTTAAAGTGAAAATAGCATATATGGAAAAGTTGATTGCTCTTTGAAAAGCAAGGATCTTAGGGTGCTTCCATATTAATGAAGTTTCTGAAAAGTACTAAATTCAGAGCTAGCGGCTTTCTCTAATGCTTAACAGAGTCTTCAGGGAACTATTCCTTACCTGTAGGTAGATGGTCTACTTTTAGGAAATACTGTTAGGTCAGGGTTTGCTGTATTTTTTTTTTTTTATTCTATGTAATGTTCCAAAAATTTGATNTCCAAAAATTGGATCTCTGCTGGACTCTCTCCAGCAGTTCCCTGTCTCTTTTGAACTGGGGAGCCCAGAACTGGTCACAGAACTCCAGATGTGGCCTCACCAGGAGAAGCTCTCTTGACCTGTTGGTCATACTCTTCTTAGAAATGCACCCCAGGATACTATTGGCTTTCTAAGCTGCAAGAACACATTTCTGGCTCGTGTTTTACTTGTTCTCCACCAGCACACCCAGGTCCTTCTCCACAGACTTTCCACCAGTCAACCCCTAAACTGCATGGGATTATTATTCCCTATGTGCAGGACTTTGCACTTGCCCTTGTTGAACTTTATTAGGTTCCTCAATCTCATTACTTAAGTGAAAGCTACCATTTTATTGAACTACTATGTTAAATAAATAGATGTTCATTTTGGATGTAAATCCCAAGATATCTGCATCCCCGTAAGACTTGAAGAAACAGCAACATTCACATATGTTTGTCTGTCTTCTTTTCTTAAAGTTCAGTAAATATGTCAGAAAGTACAAATGTACTCAAGTCCCCATCAGTAACACTGTGTCTATTTGAATTATGTTCTTGACAATGTTTACTTGACCTTCTGGAACACAGATCATCTCATGGTGATTGCTGCCTTATTTAGTTCTGTGGAGCTAAGTCTGATTATTAAATAAAACTGAGGGATTGATAGTGATGGAAGGATGTAAATATTTTCCCATCCATTCTTACAAATATTTATTATTATGAAGTTTGCAGTCTGTATCCAGGACACTTGATTTTTACTTTTTCATTTGTGGTTGTTATTGTTTTCCTGAAGATTTAAAAGTTACATGTTTTTGAAGATGGTCTCTTTTGGTTTGTGGCGTATTTACATACATGACAATTCAAAATACCCAATTTTTTTTTTTTTTTTTAAGTGCCCTAATGTTGTCCAGAGATTTTCATGCTGTGGTAGGCAAATTTTATAAAGTGCTTAACTCATGAGTGCCAGTGATGAAGTCCTTCACTGAAGAGCTCAACTTAGACCTGAAATCACAGTCAGAGGTTCATATCTTAAGCAAGGCTCTTTTCCTATGTATTGGCTGAATACATGGATTTAAACGCAGTAAGTGAGTGTCATAAACACCTTTCTAAGAGCCATCATGTCTTCCAGGATTTCCAGTGGATCCACCATAAAGAAGTGCTGAACTTCCAGAAAAAAATGGTATCTAATATAATATAGGTATTTTTCAGTAAAATTGTAGCATGTAATTGTCTGAAATCCCATATATTGCTTGAAGGACTACCTAACAGAGAAGCTGATTCTCAGTATAGGTGTCATGTTGAACTGAATTCCAATTTAATGCATCTATGAACATAAGGTACAGTTCCAGTAGTGTCTGTGAAACCTTACAGTGTGACAGTGGGTGTAAAAGAATAAGTGTAAAGCATTTATGATGCTGTTCCCATGGACTAACTAGACAGCTTGCAAGAAAAAAAAAAAAATAGAAGCCTTTTGGAAGGACGAGAATAAAGAATATTCCCAATTACAATGAAGCAAAAAGAAAAAAGAACGGTTGAACGATTCTATGTAGCATTAGCACACCAGTATAATGTTTAGTATTAAAATTCTAAAACCTCAGTCTGTACTTCTGCAACAGGAAGGGAAATTCTGTCTCTTCCAAAATGTGATGTTTGATATCAGACAGCTTGTGGTTTAGTGTGACAGACAGCATCCTCTTTATGTTTGTTGCTGTGTATCTTACCTCCAATACAATAAAATGAGTAAGGAAAATATTTTGTGTTCTGAGTAGAACATTCACAAAAGAATGGCTAAGACTGCTTTCTTAAGTTCTGCATCAGGTTTCAGGTTACTGCTTATTAGCTTATGTTTTAAATCTTTTGCCTTTTTTTTTTACTTGATCCCTTTTATTCTTTTCTAATGGACTGGTCATCCATTTTACATGCTCCAGGGACAATTGTCACAGAAACATTTTGTATATCTGCCTTCATGCTTCAAGCTCATGCACTGGAAAAAAGACATTAAGAATTAATTTTAAAGCTGTACTGTGACTACTAATTCTGGCAGAAAAGAAGGAAATAATTACAGAACAGTGGAGGCTGGAAAGGATGCCTGGACATCATCATCTGTACACCCTGGTTCAAAGCAGGGTCAAACTGAGTGGGTTGCTAAGAGCTGTGTCCACTTGGGTGAAGTGGACTAAGGGTGAAGACTCCATAGTGTTTCTGGGCAATTTGTGCCAGTATTTCACCACTCTCACACTATAAAAGCTTTTTCATAAGTACAAACAAAATTTCCTGAATTTCAGTTTGTGTCCATTGTGTCTTGTCCTGTTACTTATTGAGCACTGTTAGAGGGTCTAGACTTCATTGCTACACCCAGCACCCACTGGGCATTTACACACATTGACAAGATTTCTCCTCTGAACCTTCTCTCTCTGAAGTTTAGCAATCCCATCTCTCTGCCTCTGCTACTATGACAGATGTTCCAGTCCCATAGTCATCTCTGTGACCCTTTTCCAAAACTGCTCCAGTAGGTCCAGAACTGGACTCAGATTTTGTCATGCCAGAGCTGAGTAATGAGAAAAGCTGAATTCCCTCCACCTGCTGGCAATGGTCTTTTAATGCTATCCATGGTCTTCTTTGGCATAAGGGCTTACTGCTTACTTACGGCCAACGCATGGTCCACCAGGACCTTAGGTCCGTTTATGGAGAACTGATATCCCACTGTTTGTTCCCCAGTATGTACTGGTGCCAGGGATTATTCTGCCCCATGTTCAGGCCTTGGCAGCATTGCCGTATGTTGACTTTTATGAGGTTCTTTTTTGCCAGTTTGTCCAGCCTGCTGCGGTCCATCTGAATGGCAGCACAATCTTCACTTGTGTTACACCTTTCAGTGTTGTATCTTCTGTAGACTTGCTAAGGGTGTACTCTGCCCCATCATATAGGTCATTTATGAAGATGTTAAGCAGTACTGGTCATGGTATTGACCGCTGAGTGGGCACCCCTGATGAGTGGCCTCCAGATGGATTTTGTGCTGCTGATCACAACCATGTGAGCCTTGGAATTCAGCCACTTTTCAGTCTACCTCACCGTGACNTTCCTCCCCCTCCCTCTTCTCTGACTGTGGTGTTCACAGAGCTGTTTCTTCCTCAGTCCTCACTGCTGGTCAGCTTTTTGCCCTTTTTAAGTATGTTTTCCCAGAGGGGCTGCTGGGCTCAGCTGTGCACTNTTGGAATTCAGCCACTTTTCAGTCTACCTCACCGTGACTTAACTAATCTATATTTCATCATTTTGTCCGTGAGGATGTAATGGGAGAGAGAGTCCTCAGAAGGGTCTTTCCACTGCTACAAGCTTTAGAAGATAACGGGGTGGCCTTGGAATGATTCTTGTCACTTGGGACATCATGGATTTGTGCATGTCTAGTTTGTTTAAGTGCTGCCCAATATGTTCCTCCTCTACTAAGGGTAGGTCTTTCTTGCTTAAGACTTCCACTCATCCCTCACCTCACTCTTGTCTTTAGAAGAAGACTTTTGTGTTACATAGTACTATTTATAGTAGAAGGTATGAATTATTAAGGTAAGAAACACATCTGACAGTGAAAGCTTGTAGGTATTGGTCAAAATGGACTTAATAAAATAAATCATAATGAACTTCCAAATAGTGATTGTAATGAAATAAGTAAAAAGTTTTGAGTGAAGTGTTACAGATTGTCATCCAATGTTAGCAGTAATCTATCCTGTTTACATAACATTCCAAAACTGCTTGGCTTTTGCCTTCTTTGCAGCTATTAACTGTTTTAGTTCTACTAATGCTAAACATTCTGTTAGAATCTTCTAAAATGAACAGCAAAATATGAATCCAGATATTTATGGTGGCTTGCCTTTGGCTGGCTGATGCCCACCCAGACACTCTCTCGCTACATCTTTTCAGCAGGACAGAAGGAAGAAATGGGACAGAAGAGCTCATAGGTTGAGATAAAGACAGGGAGANGTATACTATCTAAACCAAATCCCTTAAGTACTTAAATATTTCACTTGTATATAGACTGTCGCTCACTGAAAATAGTATTTATTCAATTTGAGGTAGTAGGTACATAGCAGACCTTCTTATATACCAAGATTAAGTGGTAAATTTGGTTCTTGTTCATACATCCATGGATTTCTTAGACACATTCCACTTACCTCGCTAGATTTAATCTTATTTAAGCTAATCTAATTTGAATTATGACAACTTGAGTTAGTTATAATTTGGCATTTAATACATGTTCAGTACCATTCAGTCCCATGGGAATGTTTGTTTTAAGAATAATTTGACAAGTCTTTTTTCTTAAGTGATTTAGAAAAAATAAATAAAGGAAAGGACTTTCAGGCCAACTTTTATCTACGTCATGTAATAGCATGGACAAGAATAAGAACAACACTTGATTAACAAGGGAGGGAAAACACATTTAATACAGAGTACTTAAAAAATGATTTCTACTGTGCTGTCGAGTGCTGTTATTCCTTATTTTCCGTATTTTGTTGTTCCAACCCTAGAAATACAGAAACGGTGACAGAATAAAGATGATTGAGAAGGACATATCAACATTTGTAATAGTTGGTGCAGCTGGATAGCAGAAATAGTGGCTAAGAAAAGTAAAGAAACTTATATTGTACTTGTCTTCCTGAAGAAGTTAAGAAGTGCTAACTTGAAGCAGATCTAACTAGGATTTAATAAGATAGCCCTACTTCATAAAAAATTAAAACTCTTGGAAGTCTTTTCCCAGAGTTTATAAGCAGATTAGGAAAACAAATATAATGATGGCCAAAAGGATCTTGTGTGTGAATATCCCTTATTTTTTTTTTTTCCCAAGGGAAAGATGAACGCTGCTACAAATACTTTATTGTATTTGCTGGTGTTATTACAGTGTCTCTGGGATAGCAATTCTTCGGTCATCAGAGCCCCACTGTTTTCTGAAAGGTGTAATTTGAATTAATCTTACTGTAGTCTACTCAGCTGTCTGTTTTGACCTGTTTCTGGACCTTGCTAATATAAGTAGATCTTTTGTGAGGGTATTAGATAAATTGTTGCCTACTTGGCTACTGTCTTCTGAGATGGTAGGCCTCTCTTCTGGAGTCTGTGCTAGAAACCAAATGAAAATGACCTCTTCTTATGGTGTGTCTATATTGTGGGACACAGTTCAGCTTAAATCATTGTACCAGAGCTTCTCCTTATCTCAAAAAAAAAATAAAAATCATACATAGTACTTGAAAGAACTACTATGTCAGAAAGGATTTAGCAAGGCTGATGCTTTTGCACTCTTGTGNCTTGTCAGTTACTCTCATGAGCAAAACAAGAAATATTAATTTAATTTATTGCCTATTAAAATAGATTTGGATAGGGAGAAACAGATGATCCACAAATAAAAACAACACCATCCCTTCAGTCTTCTTTTCCAAGGCTCAGCTTCACTCTGTCATTCTTCTACCTCCTCCACACTAAGTAGTGATTGGGAGTGGGGCTGTGGTTGGCTCATAGCAGCTCCCCTCTGCTGTTCGTTCTTCCTCACACTGTGCCCCTGCTCTGGTGTGGGCTTTCCTCATGGGCTGAAGTCCTCAGGAAGAAAATTGGTCTAGTGTGGGCTCTCCATCAGCTGCATTTCTGACAGAAAATAACCATCTGTGCTACCCTGGTTCCTTCCATGGCCTGCGGGATAATCTCTGCTCCAGCACATGGAGCACCTCTTCCTCCCCCTCCCTCTTCTCTGACTGTGGTGTTCACAGAGCTGTTTCTTCCTCAGTCCTCACTGCTGGTCAGCTTTTTGCCCTTTTTAAGTATGTTTTNTCTTGGAAGTCTTTTCCCAGAGTTTATAAGCAGATTAGGAAAACAAATATAATGATGGCCAAAAGGATCTTGTGTGTGAATATCCCTTATTTTTTTTTTTTCCCAAGGGAAAGATGAACGCTGCTACAAATACTTTATTGTATTTGCTGGTGTTATTACAGTGTCTCTGGGATAGCAATTCTTCGGTCATCAGAGCCCCACTGTTTTCTGAAAGGTGTAATTTGAATTAATCTTACTGTAGTCTACTCAGCTGTCTGTTTTGACCTGTTTCTGGACCTTGCTAATATAAGTAGATCTTTTGTGAGGGTATTAGATAAATTGTTGCCTACTTGGCTACTGTCTTCTGAGATGGTAGGCCTCTCTTCTGGAGTCTGTGCTAGAAACCAAATGAAAATGACCTCTTCTTATGGTGTGTCTATATTGTGGGACACAGTTCAGCTTAAATCATTGTACCAGAGCTTCTCCTTATCTCAAAAAAAAAATAAAAATCATACATAGTACTTGAAAGAACTACTATGTCAGAAAGGATTTAGCAAGGCTGATGCTTTTGCACTCTTGTGCATGATAATGTGTTGTTTAGTAGTTTTTCACTGTGAGTTGTTAAACAGAAGGAAGTAATAATCCAGAGGACCCTAAATGTTGTTTGGGAATACAGCATTAACAAATGGAAGAGGGGATTACAAGAGAATTCACTCAAGATATTTAACATTTATTTGTGTTTGCTTGAGTTACTGCTGGAATATACTAGTATGTACTGCAGGGAAGAGTGTAAGACTTGACAGGAAACATCTGCTTTAATATGCTCCAACATCAACAGGATTGTGGCAGCACGTCTCCACACTTCAATTCTCTGGCAGTGGGTACCCTTAGGTTGGTGTTCTTTTTCTTGCAGGGAATGCGAAGCTGCGTACCGTGTTCGACACACTATTCTTTTTAAATATCCTTGTATTCTGTTTTATCTGATGTCTGCATAACAGGAAGGGAAATAAAATACTGAGATGTTAGCTAATGGTTTACAAAATGGAAATCACAAGAGTAAGTAAAAATTGTTTCTGTAGGAACTAGGAAGCTGGGTGTGGAAAATAGCAGTGAAGTTGGTAGGGTAAAGAGAGTTGTTGAGGGAATACTACTGTGGCTGGCATTATCTGATACCATGTTTCTACAGATCTTTTCAACAGCATGTAGTTGTTCTGATTACACTTAACCTGAGCAAAGCTAATATCATTTTACATCTAGTAGCCTATCTTTTAATGCAGCTTTGACACGTCAGTGCTCTGTCTGCTGTCTAATCGTCCATTAACTATCTCTAGAGCCAGGTTTTAATGGGACGTGCAGTGATGGAGCTGTTCTGACTTGTTTAAAGAAATGCCTTCATGCAGTGAAGAGCAGAGGTGTAATGAGATCTAAACAAGCTTGCTTGGGTGCAGGAAGGAGGCTGACCCGCTCAGGAGAAAAGTCTTAATTTCTCAATGCTGCTTTAGAGTGGGTTCCATTTTGTCTGAAGCACAGCAGGAAGCTCTGGTTAAATGCCTCTGTATGCTCGTCTCTTTACAACTGGAGAACCAAACACTGTAAGTAGCAATGAATGATACAAGTACAGAATGAAAAATACTAATTCAACTAACTGTCTTGTCACAATTATTTTGCCCAGTTATGGCATAGTCTGGATTTCTGCCTAGTCATTATTATCAGGTGGGTAGCTCGCTCTTACTGCTCAGAGGGGAGCAACACTGCTCCAGGAGTTACCACCTCATTTTGAGAATTAGGAAGCAAAGAAAGAGTTGGCTGTTGGTTAGGAATTGCTCAGAAAGATATTTTCTCTCCATTCTCAGCTTAGGTCAGTTTGTGTATGTCTCTCACTCCTACCTGGAAGCACAAAAGAGGCAAATTATCTCCACGAATGAATAATGAACATTTCTCTTTGCCATTCAAATCACAGTTATAATAAAAGGAAACAAAAAGGGCATAACGAGGTTTGAATAATGGATTAGTGCATACTCTGTTATGTCAAAGTCAAGCGATGCACAAAAATTGATACAGGTGGATTGGATGGTGAAAAAATGACTGACTGTTCCACTGCAAGGGGTTCCCAGGGCCTGATACCAGCAAGGACAGTGCTGTTGGGAATCAGTGGTCTAAACCCAGGTCTCAAGCAGGGAATGCAGACCCAAGGAGACCTTCTTTCCCCTTAAAGCACTCAACCTTTCCCCCCTTAAAGCACTGAACCTTTCCTGTATGTTCTTGTTGAGGGGTGTATTGTCCAATATAAGTGCTTCTGCTGCTTTTTCCTGTAAAGTTTAATCTTATCTCTGTAAAGTCTGAAAACACTTATGTCTGAATTAATAGATGGGGCCTTTCATTGATGTTTAACAGGCAGTAACAGTTAAAGAAACATATATCTCTGGTCATGGAGAACAGCACATCACATTGCAGTTGTGCTTTTGGGATTATTTCCTTGAATTCTTCATTTACAAGTCCATCATGGATTTTTTTCTGTCTCTCTTTTGTGGATCTGTAACATTGTTTCTTTGCAATCATCTGCTTTTCTTTTGTATTATTGATCATCTCTTTTAATGAAGAATCTTGTGCCAGAAACAGGATAGGTGCTGTGCTTTTCTTTTTCTGTATGGACATCCTTTACTGTTGAGCTGTAAGGGATTCTTCCAACGTAAAGACTTCTCCAGGTTATAAATATATCTTTCTACATGGCTGATACTTCACATACTCTGTAACTGTGATTTGTTCAAGTTATGCCAGTCGTGACCTCACTCTTTTTATCTTCCTTCAGTAGGATAAGTCAGTCTCACTTTCTCTTATCTGGAATAGGCTTGCTGTGAATTTTTTAAGACACCTCTGTCAAACTGAGTCCATGTCACGTACAAGCAGTTTTTAAATTAGATGGAGCAGAAGGACAAGTTCTGTTCTGGAATGCTGAAGAAGGGCAACTGCATAAAAGTTTCAGGAACATTAATGTGTTTGAAGCATAATATGAAGCTGTTGGGCACTGTGATGGGAAATTTATTCTGGATTTATAATTTAAAAAATAATATTGCAATATTAAAAATAGCTATAGATGTCCTGTGTACACTTGTATATCTAGTAAAGAATGGTAAAGAGAGGTCCAAAAGCATGATAATTAAAACAATCTGAGGAAGTCTACACCAAGTCAGAAGACCTTTTGACTACTAAAAGAGAGTTTAAAGTCAAGAGCCCTTTTCTTTCAAGGGTTTATGCAGTCTTATTTTACGCTTTAACTTAGAAAGACTCCCATGTGGGTTAGCATGTTTGAACATATTTTGCCTGTGCTGGACAGCACAGCTGGTATCAGCCCAAAAGCAGCTTGTCCCATCAAAAGATTTTTTGTAAATGGTGACCCTCATGGAGAAGACTTCCTGCTGCTTTCAAAGAAATCTTTTCTGGCACAGCATTTCAAAACAGTGTGTTTGAAAGTCTGCTTCTTCTGTGTTTTAAAGGATAATCTTATCCTAAATTACTTAGATTGCTTACAAATTAAGAAGAGAGGAAATTGTTCTTTACATTCTGGGTCTTTTGATGAAGATCTCTGTAGGATTGTGACACAGACAGGGTACTTAACATTATTTCAAGAAGTCTGTGAGTCCTGTTAGAACAGATCTTACTTTAAGTCATAGTCATTTGTATTGTCAGATTAATTTTGGAGAAGAAACATTGTCTCCTGTTTCCTTTTGTGGGGAAATGAAAGAAGCCTAAGTTCTTTTCAGTCTCAGCTATTCTGTGATTCTGTGGTAACAGTCTGTTTCTATGGCATTTTATACTTTCTTCTTCCTCTTAAATTTTCTCTATTTCTATGAACACTATTTCAAAATTCTCACTCTCTAAAATCCACAGAACAGTTTGCAGGAGAGAAAAAGCAGAACTAGTGTAGGGAAGGAAATCCAAATCTCAATGACATCATTAGGAAGCTACTAGAATCAATCATGTCTAACCAACCTTATTGCCTGGGTGATAAAATGATTGAATCTGTTGATAAGGTAAAGGCAGCAGATGTAATTTGCTTCCATTTTAGCACATCTTTTGACACTTTGTCCTATGCTATTCTTGTGTGCAGCTCAGGACTTTATTTGGATGGGTGGACAACTAGACAGGTAAAAATCTGTTTTGGTTGTCAGGCTCAAGGCTCATCACCTTGATTAACAGCAAGGTGATGTGTAGAAAAACATGATGTTGCCTTAAATTGTTTACTTTTTTATTTTCTTCTAAACCAAGGAATTATTCAACTGGAAAAAAAAAAAAAAAGTACTGTTTTTTTCAGTCATTCTCTGAGCTATTTTGCTGACGCTGTGTGAGAGGATGGTTGTAGTATCACAGTACTTGGGAGATGAAGAAGAGTCTGTGGAAGCAACAGCAACTTCTGATATGTACCTAAAGGTTTGTTTCTTTATTACTTGGACAATTCAGAGTACTGAAAACCCCATTTGAATCACTGTCACTACAGAGTTTTGTGCCACATGTTGTGGTTATATTCACATCTGTTTTGCATCTCTGTCAATGAGCATAGGCACAGTGCCTTTTGAACCAGATGACCTCATTGTAATAGGCCAAAAAAGGCTAATGATTATGGGCTACATGCACTCCTGAGTTAATGGAGGGTCAATTCCCTGTGCTTAGTTTATAGGATTATTTCATTTCTTGTGAAAGAACCCAGTTCCTGCCAGTCATTAGTGATGATATTACCGAGTCTCACCTCAGTATCTGCAGGATATAAGAATATCTCTCCCTTTTCTCCATTTATTACATCTCTTTTCTGGTATAATAAAATCTCCCTAATGGATCTATAGAATATGAGAACTTACAATACATTTCCCCATTTCCCTCACAGACCATTTTTATTGCTGGGAAACTCACGGGTTTTGTATGCAGCAGTGACCATGAAGGACTCAAGGCTAGAGCAGAACATGTTCTTGTTTGAGAGTGGGGAGATGTGAAGCTTTGAGTGTTGGTTGTTCCTTGTTCAAGCTTTGGGTTTTTTTCCATATGGTATGCATACGTTACAGACCCTTCTGACATTTCACTGTTGCAGTATTTATGCTAACTATGCACTAACCAGTGAACTGGGGAGGACCCAGTGGATTTGGAGGTTAGCAAATGTGACGCCCATCTACAAGAAGTGCCAAAAAGAGGATCTGGGGAACTACAGACTTGTGAGTCTGACCTCAGTGCCAGGGAATATTATAGAGCAGATTGTCTTGAATGTCATAATGCACTGTATACATGACAACCAGGTGATCAGCATCTGATTATGAAAGGCAGGTCCTTGCTGACAAACCTGATCTCCTTCTATGACAAGATGACCTGCTTAGTAGATGAAGGAAAGACTGTGTGTGGATGCTGTCTACTTGGACTTCAGTAAAGCCTTCAACAATGTTTCCCGCAGTATTAGCATGAAGAAAATGGCTGTTCATGGCTTGGACCTGCACATGCTTTTCTGGGTCAAACACTGTCTCAAGGGCTGGGCTTAAGAGTGGTGTTGCACAGAGTAAAACCCATCTGGCAGCTAGTCACAAGTGGTGTTCACCAGGGCTAAACATTGTTTAATGTCTTTGTCAATGAGCTGGATGAGGGCATCAAGGGTACCCTCAGTAAATTTGGAGACAACACCAAGTTAGGCAGAAGTGTTGGTCACCTTGAGAATAGTAATGGTTTACAGAGAACTCTGGACAGGCTGGATCTCTGAGTGGAGTGG
>VWZY01006827.1:0-12183 GCA_013399075.1 Chloroceryle aenea
GCACCTTAATCTCCCTACGTCTCAAGCAATTTATAATGCAGGTCTCCTAAAATTTTCAATATCATGTAATGAAAAATAAAATTACTTTCGCAGAAATAGAAACTGAAACACAGAAATACTGAAGAACATTCATTCATGAATCTGTACCTTGACATTTAACAAAATAAATGTTTCCCTCACAAGTCTCCGAGAGTTTGTTAAGGGAGAAAACAAAATCCATACCAGCACAGGCAAGAGTAAAGGACAATTACTTTGCACTGAATTAAAGGACAATTCCAATGACTTTAAAGTTCACTACCTCACTGTTTAATGATGGAATTTTGACAAGGGAAGATAAATGGGTTTAGGCATTACTGGTTATACCACAAAATGAAAGAATCGATTCCTCTCCTCCCCATGCTTTGGCTACACTTGGTCAGAAGCCTGCAGGCAGATGGGCATGGTGCCTTCTGCTCACATCACACCATCCAAGCACTAGCACAGTACAAGGCATCTCCCTGGCAGCAGGGCTATGGCATGGAGCAAAAAGCCTATGTTTTAAAATCCTGGGTGGCAGGTCTGCTATTACTTCAGTCACAGTAATCCAAGGTTAGAGTTTAAGAACAGAAATGAGCAGTAGTACTCATTAAAAGTTTTGCCCTAAATGTCATAAGCACAGAAAGAGGTCCCTGGCAAAGTTTTTCTCAAGTATTTATTTATCTGTAGTGCATAAAACCTAAAAATAGATCTTCAGCTTAAAAGACTGCTAGCAAACTGCTCTCACTGCCACTTCATTACCAATATTACCTAGCTAAAGATTGGAATTAATTTATCATTAATTCTGTTGTCTAGGTAAAAATGAAATGTACCATTTAAAAGCAGGAGGATGTATAATAAGAAACATTTTAAAAATATGGAACAAAATCTCTTCACAGTGTTTTCATTTACTTATATTACATGATACTTAATGTTAAGAGAAAAATATATATTCTCATTAATAACGAGAGCTAAGGTTGAACACATACCTTTGTTTAGTTTATTGGGGATTTTTAGTATATTTTAAAAGCACATTTTTACATTTATATTATTTTTTCCTAACCATAGTTTCTTACTTGGGAGTGGGGAGAAAAACCTGCATCATTATGGAGGAATATTAGGATAGAAAGATTTAGCTAGAAAAATGGTTGCTACTTATGTAATTTGTTTAGTAACTGAATATAATGGGAGACTATTGGCCACAACATTCTTAAAAAAAAACAAACCAAAACCAAAACCGAACCAGCTTGTGAAACAAAAAAATTATCCTAAGTCAAAAAAAACCAAAAAAACTTTTAAAAAGGAATAAAATGTGAGCAAAACTTTACTTTAACCTCTCCAAATTTTAGAAGTTGATCAGAACTTCTAGTCTTTTACTGATCCAAGTAGCTACTGAGAAAACCTCCTTTTGTTTTCACAGCTACTATATTAGTACTACAATTGACAAAACTCCACAAAAGTTTGGAAATAATACTGGCTTCTAAATCATCATCCTTCTGCTGTCTGGCCTGCTTTGTCTCTCTGCTTTACTATTCCACCCTTTTGGATTCAAAAGAATATGACAGAGAAACTTGACATAGTCAAAAAAAACCCCAGAAATAAAATTCCACAGGGAGCATCACAGTGTATTGGTCACAATTTTTACAGCCAGTCAAGAATTTGCTTCATTTGGTATCTATGTGCTTTTGAAGTACTGAATCTGGACCACTGCTTACTTTGTTTGATTGGAATCATGAATACTGGGCAGGGCAAAAAAAAAAACAACCCAGAGTTGATACAGTTTTCCTTGACTGTTTAGAACCACATTTGCTTCCTATTCCTCTTTTGAGATACCACACAATAAGCTAAAGAATAAAATCCAAAATGCCTCACTTTCTTTGTGTTCAAAAAACAAACACACACCACTCAATCTGCCTGCTCATTTAGGCTTCAAAACACAGGAAATTCACCATAAATATGCATGAATTGCAGGAAATGATTATACTTCAAATGAATAGATGGTTAATTAAAAAAAATTAAAAAATATATCAAATCTCATTGATAACTCATGACTTCAGTTCAATATAATAAAAGTTAAAAGACTGCTTACATAAGCTAATATTTCTAGCCCTGTATGTAAGTTTCACTAAATTAATTGCACTATTTAAACTTCCTTCATAACATGAAATGCTGTTATGCCTTAGATTTAGGAGAAAAAAAAATAAATCCTTGGGAACATTTGGTTTTTTCATCAGTCTTACTTATTTTCTGCAGAATCCAATTTTTTACTTACTAAGACCAGAATCATATATACCTTCCTGTTACTGAGATAATAGCTTTCCCCATATATGTCAATGTTCTGTGCCCTGTTAATCAGTTACAGAGCACACTCTCCTGCCAGCATCATAGCAGCAAGGAAATAAACCCTCCTCCATACCATTTATCTCAGTGATGAATTAACACCCAAGCCAGCTTAGGTCCATTTAAATGTTAACTTCCTGAAGCAAAACCACACTTTCACTCCACTCCATTCTACTCAGGAAGAAATAACTGTCCTAGCTACTCTGCCTTTCCTATTCACAGGGAAATTACAGTATAAGTCCATCAAAAATAAGTTTCCTTGAGATTGAAATAATTAGATCAATGGAAGAAAAGTAATCTAACGTCATTAAATACAAATGCAAAACCTCTGCAATCCATAAGTTTAAAATTCATTACGATTTAAAGACTAGGTAAGGGAAGAACTGATACGCACTCATGCTTTTTTAGAGGCACCTAACTATTGAAACAAGATACCACGTGAGATGGATCTTCTGTCCTACTGACTGCAATCTCTCATATGTTCTAGTGCTAGTGCTCTCTCTTAACGAAACCAGAAAAACTTACCTGTCCTTTCCTGTTTTGCAGTCTATTTATAGTTTGTAGTCTACCCATCATGATGGATAGACTACAAAAGGGCTGTCTTCTGCTTTGCCTGCAATGTAATTCCCACTTAGTCCATGAACTAGCTGGGGAATAGTGAGCAGACTATTTGAAAGGGCAAAGCAGACCATATACACAAAAGCTCTTGATTTATCAACCCCAGAGGCTGTTAAAGCTTAATCCTCACTATAACAGTGACTTCAGTGATTTTTCATGGGCAAACCAGAGGAAAAAGTCTTCATGCTTCATTTCACAGAAGTCTGTTCAAATAGTTAGCATCCTGGTCTATAAACAGGTCATCTGTAAAGTTGCCGAGATATTTAATCAAAACAGTCTGAGTAGATGAAAAACACAATCTGCAGCTCATCTGTACCTATTTGACATTTGCATCTAGCAGTAGGCTAGAACACATACAAACAACTATACATGTTAAGAAATGTTAAGAAATAGAAACTGTATACACTTATAGTTATAGATTTTATTAATAATTGGAAGCTTCACAGAAGGATCTCTTAGAAGCTCTTGCAAAGATTCTGTCACCAAAGTAAAAAGAGAGTTAACGTGTACAGTACTTCTATAAAAGAAAAATATTTGGATAGTGGTAAGCACTCATCAGAAATTAATGATGGTGACTTACTAAGAATGCTTTTGAAAAATAAAGCCTTTTCCATCATTATTGTTCAGTGTGTACCAAGAAACAGACCTTTAAAAGAATACCAAATTCAAAATCCATATATTCACCCCGGCTCCTTCAAAATCTTCAGTCAAGATTTCCTATCAAATTGTAATGCCTTATCAAAATTCTATTGTAGGATACTACCTCTAAGAAATAAACATGCTGTCCGTAACATCTTTACTAAAAGAAGCCCCACGTGTTTATGTCAGAACTCAAAAGCTGATCATATTAGATGTGAAAAGGCAAATGATTGCAATATCAATACGGTATTCTGAATGAAAAATAGCCACAATTAAAGAATATGAATATGAATAGAATATGAAACAGATGAGTCAACCTGAAGTAGCATCCAAAAACAAACAAAAAAAAACCCCACAAAGCCATGGTTTTCTTACAAAAAGTCTTATATGTTTCTCTTTTACACAACATTTTCACAGTAGAAGCAGAACATTTAGAATACAAACCACAAAACCATAACTTTTACCAGAATATCCAGCTTATTAAATACACAAAAATGCCTGTCATTTGCAAGGAAAAATGCTTAAAGCAACTTTTACTATTACTTGTAATGCAAAAGACTCCTGTTCTAAAATATGAATTCTAATGTAAATGTTGGGGAGCAAGGGCGAGAATCATATCATCTGGGTTTAATTTGTACTGTGTGCTAAATGCTAGTTATCCTAAACACATTTTTCTCCTCCAATTTGAATATGTAGAGTGATCTCTCTGTATCATGCTGAGGAGAAAGAATAAGCCACCAAGCACTTAAGAAAAGTGATTGTGAGATTGCAAGGGCAGTCTGGAATGTGGATAAATACATAAGGGAATTGATATATCTCCAATGACAGCCAATAGGAATATTAATGCACCTGGTTTGGATTGCAGCGTATTAGTATGCTGAGATGGTCTTACTTTTCATATTGCAGAGGCAGGTTTTATAATCTGAAGTGAATGCTGGAATCCACTGTGTTTAATTCACATGACAATGTCCCCCCTGTTGGGGTTTAACCCCAGCCTGCAACTAAGCACCACACAACCACATGCTCACTCCACCCTGCCTGCCCCCCAGTGGGATGGGAAGGAAAATCAAAAACATGTAGAACTCGTGGGTTCACTCACATAAGAACTGTTTAATAATTGAAAAAAGAAATAAATATAATAACAGTAATGAAAAGGACGATAAACAAACAGAGAGGGATATGATACAAGTGATGCACAATGCAATTGCTCACCACCCACTGACTGATGCTCTGGCAGTCCCTAACCAGCAATCCATCCCTCCTGGCCAACTTCCCCCAGTTTATATACTGGGTATGATGTCCTATGGTATGGAATATCCCTTTGGCTAGTTGGAGTCAGCTGTCCTGGCCATGATCTCTCCCAGCTTCTTGTGCACCTGCTCACTGGCAGAGCATTGGAAACAGAAAAATCCTTAGGTTAGGATAAGTACTACTTAGAAACAACTAAAATGTCAGTGTGTTATCAACATTCTTCTCATATAAAATCCAAAACACAACACTCTACCAGCTCCTGGGATAAGAGCTGACTCTATCCCAGCTGAAAGCTGGACCACTCAAAGAGTAGGGATAAATAAGCGTAAATTGCTACAACATATTTTTCACTGTTTCAAACAAACTTTTAAAGTGGTGCTAACTGAAAAGTGAGAGACGCTGCAAAGCAGCTCATGGTCAATGGTAACGCCTTTAAAAAAAAAATAAAAAATCTCATTTAGAAGCAAGTATTATTCAGAACAGTCTATCACAGGTTTCATTTCAATGACAAGCAAAGCAACCTTAGCCCTGTGTCACGAGCCTGTTGCTCTAGCCAAACATACCACATGTGACAAGAACACTGTTGGAGAAGCCCTTTCTTTAGTCCTCAGAAGGGCCACTAATGAAAACAATAAATACTGACAGTAATGGCTAGGCAAATGCCGGCAGGGTACACCTTGTGCTCCAAGTTCTCAAGTCGGGAAGAAATCAGTAAAGAGCTTATCAAAGAGGACCTTCTCTTATGAGGAAAGGAAATAGTTGTCTGTCAGGTGTATTTGCCAAATGTATCAGTCCTTGGTACTTTTAAGGGTAGTTCAACAACCTTTCATCTTATGCATGTTCTGTTGCTTTTTTTCTTGACTGTGGGAGGTAATAAAAAAAAATCCATAATGTACTGTGACTTTTTCTTTCTTTCTTAAGAAGAAATAAGAAATAATTAGTAAGAAGCTAACTTTACTCCTGAGCAAGTTCCTTGGATGGCCTTACCAAATAGATAGGTATGATAATTGGTGGTCTGGAAGCCTCATTTTATACTCTCTTCTGTCCCAAGCAGGACCCATTTTTTACCATGCTTATATTAGAAAGGTAACAAAACCCAGTCCATTTTTAAAATAACTTAAGCCACATGAGAGCTGTCCACACTCCACCCATGTAAACAGGGTAATACTCTGCACACACACCAGTTACTTTCCCAGTTACCATTCTCATTTGCATGTCAGAAAGTCAATGCAAGTCTTACATAGCCCTCATCTGGCTTCATGTTTGCTATTTCTACTGGCCTCTGTTGCTCTGATCTGTTATTTCTCACTGTGCTTTTGTGAGTATAGCACTCTTTCCATATTGCAGAAGTTTGCAGCTTCCTTGGATGACTGACATTTCTCAGGACAGTCCTGACAGACTGGTAGGGATCTCAGTCCACATTCAGCCTCGTGAGCAATTGAGTCCTGAGTAACTAAAGCTTTTCTGTAAGTATCTCTGGAGCTCAGCTGTAATCTAAAAGATTAGAGCAGCACATATTGATCGCCTAGGATGTTTCATATTCCACTTCAAGTTGCATACCATCAATAGAGATAACACATTGTTGCTCAACAGGGTGGCTGCTGCTGAAAAGGAAAAAAACGTAGCAGCTATTTTTCTCCCTTCAAGGTGAAACCATAAATTACATGAATTTAGTGGTCTCCACACAACCCCTACTATTCAAGGTTATTTGTTCTGAGGTTCATTTCAAGCCTCAGATTTCTTACAGATCTCTGTAAGGAAAGGAAGAAACCTCAGGTAATGCTTTTTTATGGCTGTTACTTTGCTCACAACAGAGCACAGGTGGTCAGGACTGTTCAGGAAGTACTCTTTCACAGAATCACAGAATATTCATGATTGGAAAGGACCTCGTAGATCACTGAGTTCAACCATATTTAAGATTAGTTTTCTGAGTAAAGCCTTCTTAATCCCAAAGCTTTTGGTATGGCTACATGTTTTGACTCCTATCAGTTAGCACCCTATTCCATCCAAAGGCTAAGTTACTAATAAATAAGCAAACTGTTTGCTTGTTTGTTTTTGTTACTTGTTTGCATGTTTGTTTGGGATTTTGTTGTTGTTTTGTTTTGGGGGGCTGATTTTTTAATAAACACTTGTAAGCACTCCTGGGAAACATAGGAAATGGTAATATCAGACATTTCTGGCTGCACTGTCCTTCATCAAATGGTATAAAATATGTTCTACATTATTCTCCATAGTTTAAAGATAACTTTACTGAAAATAAGAAAAGGTTTACAGTAAATGTTGTTTATTACAGTGATCTACAATATAACCAGATTAGGATTTAATTTAAATTAAATTACTCAGTTTGGAATCATGACAAGTATAAAGGGGTACAAAGTAGCCTCTTGAAATTCAAATCTGATTTAAGTATTAAGAAGTCTGGAGTCCTGTTGCATAAAAAGATTTAGAGTAGAGGGCAGAGTACTCACAAGGCTCAAGGAGAGAAGAAAGAGAACAATGAAAATCTTCACAATTTATCTTGTTAAATCTCATTTAGCTTAAAATACAGTTGTTACTTACCAAGCCAGTGCTCATCCTCAGTAGACCTTACACAGAGTCATAGAATTGTTTTGTTTGGAGGAAACTTTTAAAGTAATAAAATCTAACCGTTAAACCAACACAGCCAAGTCCAGCACTAAACCGTGTCCCTCAGTACCACATTTATATGTCTTTTAAACACCCCCAGGGATGGTGACTACCCCACTTACCTGGGCAGCCTGTTACAGCACTTGACAACCCTTTTGCAGAAGAATTTTTTCCTAATATCCAACCTATATCTACCCTGGTACAACTTGAGAGTATTTCTTCTTGTCCTATTGCTTGTTAACTGGGAGGAGAGACTGACCCCCACCTTGCTACAACCTCCTTTCAGGTAGTTGTAGAGGATGATAAGGTCTTCCCTAAGCCTTCTTTTCTCCGGGCTAAACAGCCTGACTTCCCTCAGATGCTCCTCAAAAGACTCATTCTCTAGACCCTTCACCAACTTTGCTGCCCTTCTATGAGCATGCTCCAGACACTCAGTGTCCTTCTTATAGTGGAGTGCCCCAAACTGAACACAGTATTTGAGGTGCATCCTCACCAGTGCTGACTACAAAGGGACAGTCACTTTCTTAGTCCTGCTGGCCACACTATTCCTGATACAATCCAGGATGCCACTGGCCTTCTCAGCCACCTGTGCACACTGCTAACTCATGTTCAGCTGGTTATCTCAACAGTCATAATTTGTTTGTTAGTTTGGTCTGGTGTTTTTTGTTTGTTTGCTTGTTTGTTTTGTTTTGTTTTTCAGGACCAAGGGATAAGATATTAATGCATGATAGCTAGTTTCCTGAATAAAATATTTACCAGCTTAACATTTCATTATCTCTTTAGCAGGCTTCCATCTCTAAAATTAAGCATTATCTTTAATGAGAACAAAACATGACTTTTTTTTCCTCACAATACATAGTTATTTTAATGGTTCCTTTACTTTTAGCAATTTTATATCAACATGAATCTTCTGAATTCAGAACTGTTGCTCCAGGTTTAACCTAATTTAAGAAAGATCAAAGGGACTTTAAAATTTATTGACACTTGAATATAAAAGCATGCCCAGAGAAGACCAGATATGAACTCTCAAAACTATATAGCGGAGGTACAGAATAAAGATATTTTAAACTTGCTGTACAGAACCTACCACTGTGGATATCAAGTAATTTCACAAAATGAAGGAAGTTAACCTCATAAGAGATAATAAAATAATTTTATCTACTCATTTACAGATTAATATGCTCAACAGAAGTGTCATAATAAAATTAACTCAGAGGAAAAGCTTCAGATTTCTGTTTCCATGTCTTTTATACTCGAAAAGTACCCTTTCCTTATAATGGCTAGGGAGAAAACTCTGCTAGTACAAAACTGACAAAATATTTAATACCATGAAGCATGTAAAGCACATACAACATTTGAGTAGATGAGAAAATACAGAAATTTAGCAGGGTATGCAAAATGCAGGAGAGAATTGTTTCTCAATAGGCAAAACAAAAAGTAAACATCACAAACTTAAACTTGGGATTTTTTTCCAAAGGCATTATTAATTCCACGTTTGTGCATCATTGTTTATCTTCTTCTCCCCTCTGGAGAAAGCAGATATGTCATATTTATATTAGGAGCCATTAGTTGGCTGTTTATCAGTTGCCTACTGTTAGAAATGATGATAGAAACAAAAATCAAAAGGTGCATGATCTACAAACTAAACTGTATTATACTGACAGATTACTTCTTTCCTGAGAGGATAAAACAAACAAGGTCTAACCTCCTCAACCTTGTTTTCCTTCCTATTCTACTTGAACGTTTGGGGTTTTTTGTTAACCCTTCAACCAAGTATAAAAGGCATGGTCTCTCAATTCCTATCACTGAAGCATGGGAGGATTAGTTCTGACCGCATTTTGCAAATTCTTTTGTTAAAGAGCTCGCTGTCCCATGTTTCCAAAGAAGTATCAAGTGAAGATATAAATTAAATTTTTGTAATACACTGATTTCAACAGAAGTATCAACAAAATGTTAATGAAAATATATTTTAGAAGGTGAAAGGAGAAATACTTCTGATCTTTCTCCTTACTCTATTATTAATCTAGGGTATGTACAGCATACATTTAAGATCATGTTGGACTTGATTTAATTTCCCCAAACCAGAAGCTAAACTTCCAGAATTTGCTGGCCAAAATCTTACGTGAATTTTGACAAATAGAACTGTGGATAGGAAAGGAAAACCACCAACAAAAAACAAAGATAATAAGAAAATGTGAACACAGTTTTGATTTCTGAACTTATCCCTGTATTGTATATTGAAAAGAGCAAGCTGTGTTGTAACCAACCTATGAGATGCAGTATTCTCAGAAGCTTGTTATACAAACTGGAATACTCAAATTATGTAATATAGCTGTGAATTTTGACACTAGAGGCTCAAATCTCTTACACTAATACCTTGAAGAAGTAATATGTAAATCAGAGCTTACAAATGTTTTCATATACTGGTATAAAATCTGCAAGCTTATTCCATTAAGTGTTCAGCATCCTTAAGCATACCAGAGCAATAGCACAAGGAACAAATCAGTTCAGGGCAGTAGCTTCATAAGACATACATTTTGTGGATACATTTTTCCTTACTTCCCAAGGTTGGAAAGTGCCTAGCATTTAATTTATTTATTTTCCCAGAGAATAAAGGAAATATCACACCTCTATGGTAAGAACAGATCAACATTTGCATAAATTTGTTTATCTGAAGCTGAACAGAACATTTTTCTTTAGGGTAAGACTTGTAAATTGGATACATGAGAATATCTGACTCACAGCTGTAAAGTATTTATAGGACTCCTGTTGCTGACATAGGGCAGGGCAACTAGAACCACAAGCAAACTCCTTGTAAATCTGCTTTGATTCTCAGTTCTCTAGAAGGAGTAAAACTTGGGAGTAAAGTCAAGGTTTAAACTAAGTGATTTAATTTCATCAGAAGATATCCATATGAACGATAGGTCAACTTTTTTTTTTCCTAAATGAGGATAGCTAAATTCAGATGTATCAGTCAAATGTGATCTCCAGTTTTAAGATGACAATCAATTTTTAATTCCATAAAACATGGTGTGCCCAAACTCTAGCTGTTAGTTCTGCATTCACTGGAGACACTAAAAGGGGGGGGGGGGGGGGTTTTTTTATTATTGTGAGGAGATCCAGATTTGGAGTGTTGCAGGTCCTCCTTCTATGCTCTTTTGAAAAAAGGGATAAAACTCCAATGCAAGGAAAGCCAGTGCCACTCTTTATTAATCCTTATCATGAACACAGGAAGCCATATCAAACACTGACTTCAAGCAATTTCAAGTGTGTTTAAGTGCCATGGTTTGTGCATTTGATCAAGAAAATAAATATCCAAATTTTATAGTGGATCAGATTTTATTAAGAAGAAAAAATTATATTTATTTATTCATAAATATTTTCTCTCTTGCCAATTGGTAAATGTCATGTAGGATTCAGATGGAGGTAGAATTGTACAAAGCAAGTTACCGTATTTCTGATTCGATACTTCTTCCTTAAAAATTAAAGTACAAGTAGTTAGAGGTCTAATATGTGTGAATTATTTCTATCATTTTGCTTGAAGGAGATATAAATGGAAAAGGATGACAAGCAATCATTGCACAGTGGTGTCTGGGTTTTGTTTTGTGTCAATAGGGTGACATCTAATCAAAAAGACACAACATTCACTAATATTTCACAAAATACTTGAGCAAGCCATGATGTCAAAGAAAACATCAAGATAAACATAACAGCCATTGAATATTATGTTTCCTAGAGTGCCCCACGCTCATTTTAGTTTAGACTTTAGTTTAGACTGTCTGGCTGTAACTACTAGCACTACTACTGAGAGGAAAGCTTCTCTTACAGGCTTCTCTGACCTAAGAACATCACAGGACACATACCACAGAACAGGTACCTAAAATACATAGAGCATATTGTGACTAAATAAATTTTGCTTCTTCCCTGCCCCCAAAGCAAAAATGTGTTTGTATTCTCCTGTACAAAACACACTGGAGGTTTGTTTCATTTCCAAATGAAGTAACTCATTTCCAAAGAGCTACTTAACTGAGAAATTATTTCTGACCAGACCATAAGGTGCAAGTCAAAGGATATTGACTGGCTGCGTTGATCAGCACTGCTGATTGAGATCTAAAGGTTCTGTCTTACTAGTAGAGACTAGAGAGAAAGGATGAAAGGATGGTGCTGCACTACTCCTACATTCAGTCTTTCCATTGTCCAAGGCCAAAATTCATCGGTTTTGGAAGTAACTAAGCATCCTCAAAACAAATCAGTTTTGACATGCACAGAAAAACAGAAACTCATGCTTGTCTGCTGCGTTACTGTGATGAAAAGAAGGAAGCTTCTGTTAGAAACAGAGCAGAAGAAAACACTATTTCATGGCGATCAATTTTAAGCCCATTTTTGAAGGGCTTAACCAAGCAGAGGGTTAGCGTACCATTGTTGCCTTCTGCTGTGAAGGCTCATTACAACTACTCCAGACAACTTCACGTGCTCCCAAAGACTTTTATTTGTTTGTTTTCTCTTTACTTTTAAAATAAAAGCAAATGTCATTATGATGGCCCAAAAAGCCATTTCCTTTTACACATTTTCTTTTTGTCTCATAAGAAATTCTTGATTTAGAAACACTCATTAAAAAGAATAGTAATGTAATTCAACGTCTATATAATTTTAGAAGACATAATAATATAATAATATAATTATAATATATAATAT
>VWZY01006828.1:0-12927 GCA_013399075.1 Chloroceryle aenea
ACATTCTATGATTCTATGAGATTACTATGATGGGAGAGGAGGGACATTAAAACAAAGACCTAATGAGACATTGGCTTCACCAATGTTTCCAAGAGGATAAGTGAAAAAAAAAACAAAACCAAAACAAATTTCTGCAGACTAGGCTGGAAAAGATACAGCTTAAATAGCACCAAGCCAGTCAGCAAGTCAGCATCACATTTAGGCTTATTAAATGAAGGGCATCTGAACAGTATGCTTAAAAACTGGGTTGAGCTTTTAAAAATTAATTATGTAATTGTACTGCCTAACACTGATCATCAGCAAGGCTTGAACCAGCTGTCCCATTGGCTTTGAATCATGTGTTCCCTTACTATGTCTTCCTAAAATATTCTAACCTCTAAAAGATCTCTTATGATGTGTCTGTTTCCACTTGAATGTTGTAATTTTTTCCCCCTTCTGTGTATATTAATCCTTGATTCATGTCAGTTTTCCTCTGAAATGAAAGATTAACATCACAGTGAATTCCTGTGATAACAGGTCACAGTGGTAACAGTCTGATTAACAGCTTTACTGTCCTGGGGATATAAATCACTGATTTCTTTCTCTTGTGAAGCTTATCAGTATGTTTTGAACTGCTAACAACTTAAGGCAGACAAACACAACAAATCAGAATTTAAGTATAAGAAAGAGGGGGAGAAGGTAACCAACTAGTCAGCTCTTTGGACACTGACTGTCTTCCAGAGCTAGTAGAGCTGTTATTGAAATGGGCACTGAACAATGAACAGCCATAATGAAACTCTGTGTTTTGGGATACGTACAGTGCATGTTTTGGTGTATCATGAGCTACTGAGGAGGAAAATACTTTATTTCAAATTTTGTGTGTGTTTCTAAAGCACAAGAAAAGAACTGAAAAAATTGAAAGGTGATATAAAGTAGATCTACAGTACTGAATACTTTGTGGTCAAAACAGCCCAGATGCTTACTATGAGAGACATAAACTAAAAAGCAGCAAGAGTGACTTAAGCAGAATATTTTTTCCTTGTCACAGAAAAAGCATGCATCCACTATCTCATTACCTGATTCATATAGACATTTATACTGTAGAATAAAGACAGAAAAGAAGTCAAGCAAACATTGGTGTTTTCCTCTTTGGAAAGAAAGAAACCATGTTCCCAATTCCTATTTTCAGACCTGTTTTGTAGAAAGAACACAACTGTGTCTGGTTAGACTTTTTTAGAATCTCTGAAAAAATATTGCAACTGTGTACATTAAAGGATAAATAAATTCACAGGAATTTAGAGAAGAAGGAACAAGAGCTAGAATATGGGCCAGGAATGAAAAGCTATCTAAACCAAATTGTCTGCTGCTATAAAAAAGCATTTGCGTAATTTATGGTATAGAGTTTCTTCCATTTAAATGAATAGAAGATTTGTTTCCAAGTTAACAAGATGTCAGGAATGGCCTGAACAGAGTCTGTTTGAAACTGTAGCCTATACTTCATTAACTGTTTGATATCCAGGTGGTATTCAAGAGGTCATAAGGAAAATAGGCAATTAAATTACCATAGAAATATTGGATATATCAACTTCACAATTTAGTGCTGTTTTAAGACTAAATAATAATGTAAAATTGAAGGAGACATAAAGAGAAACCTGAAACTCATTTGGAAGCATTAGCAACATCTCACTTAATGTCCCTTTAGGACTACATGCCTAGCTACAAACTGTTTTCATGTTGTACTTTATAGGAGTACTCTCAAGTAGAGTAGCCCTTTGTAGAATTTTTTAATTTCTTTCACGTTGCTGAACATGCTTCGAAGAAAGCTTGTGTTACAGTGAAAATGGGTGGAAAAGGAGACTTGGTTCTCCATCATCAGCAAGGGTTCCCTACAAGGCCTTTATTCCACTCCCAGTCTTAAATAATATATTGTGATTTTTTTTTCCCCTTTCCATTGTTGACCTGCTTAGGGTAACTCTGTGTTTCATTCTGGTAGCCAAAACAGTATGCAAAAATAGCAACAAGGGATTAATATGGCCTCTACTAGTGAAAAACATCTGCTGATGAGTATAACCAGAACATCTACCAGCAGATGTACTGACATTACTGTTGTTCTTTCGTGACTTGACATTTTCATTTGTAGTAAATTTTCATTTGTCATAAGTGAATATGTTTCATTTTATCATTATTGAGCCTGTCAGAGTTACCTTAAATAGTAGTCTTACACTCCTAGTACAAGTGCAGACCCACTAACTTTAAAAAGTCTTTACTTCATCATATTTCTGCCTATAAAATTTGACAGAAATACACCATCATCCCACCAACTCCCAGGGTTGGCTCCAGCACATCTGTACACATGCAAGTCTTCACATGTGTTGTCTTGCACTGTATGTGTGTGTAGCATTCATGTCCTTCCTTCTTTGAAACATGTTGTGGGGACATGTTATAGAGTTACTTGTTTGTAGGGTCATATATGAGTTGATAACTAAACAACATAACTTCACCAAAACTGGTAATTTTCACAAAAAAAACCAACCCAACCAAACAACCAAAACCAAACAACAAACAAACAAACAAACAAACAAACAAAACAAACATAAAAACCAAAACCTAAACCCAAAACAAGCAAATCAATCAAATCAATCAAACAAACAAACATAAAAGTAAAAAAAAATAAATAAAAAGATTTCAGAATTATCAAAACTGTTTTTCAACAAAATAAATCCCTTTTTACTAGTATGACATGCTTTTTATTCAAATAGTTGTTTTGAATAATAAATTTAAATTATTAAATTGAAATTAATCATAACGAAACTACTGAAATGAAATCTCTCAACGGATCTGTACTGAATTTGTTTTGAGATGTCTGGAAAAGACAGTTATTCACACTTCTGAAGAAATCTTCAATGTTTTAATGCCTAAAACTTAGAAGGGAGAAAGTCCTTCTTAAATATCTAAAGAGAAAAGAATTTTTAACTTAATGCTTGAGGTTTTGAGTGTATTAGTATAGCACCATCAAGAGCTGTTAAAAAACTAGCAAATGAAATGGAGAAGAAAGAAATTTAAGTACTGAGTTCCTTTCTGTGCTTCTTGAATCCTCAAAACAGAGGTCAGATGAGCGAAACCAGTTTCTGTAATTTAGCTTCACTGGCTATGCAATGTTGTGTCTTTTTATAAAAAGGATCATATCATACTATAGCCATATATGTTTAAAACATACTTGAAGACATCTTCAGAGTATCAATATGCCAACAAATAAACAAGTGCAGAAATCTATGTATGTGTTTTGTAATGTGACTTAAACATGGTCTAGTGGATATCAATCAGAATTAAAACCCACTGTAGCTGAAATCTGATGGGAATCTTTTGTAATGAGGTTGAGTCATTTGTGCTGCCATTAGAATGCTGACAACTGCTTTCGTGACTTCATGGATATGAATTGACCACTCTTAGAGCACAAAGTTCTTTCAATATCACATTCAGCTTTAGTAGTTGGTTTATTCTTGTTGCTGTCTTCCAAAACGTTATATTCCATACTTGACTTCCTCTGTTACATATGAATGCTCTTCCAGATATTATAAAATAATGCTACAGCTACTAGATATTGAAGTACAGATTCAGCACAGGACAAGTTAGTTGTATGAGAAAGAATTAATCTGGTTACAAGTGCACACTGCAAGTGCCCATATACAAACTAGATCCATTTATATGTATTATTTATATTCAGTGGAGCTTTTATTGACAAAATCAGTGATACCAGCAACATATCACCTGAGGCAGACATCTAAAATATGCAGACAAAATCACATCCCAAACCAAAGTATTTCTCTCAACTGAGAGAGTGAGGTTACTAGTCCAGGTATGGTAGACATCTATCTCTAAGTGAGCTGAATCCTGTCCGATATGCCTTACACTGTAATTAAGTTTCTTAAGAAATTGTTTTGGAAGAAAGTTTCCACTCGTCTTGGAAAAAATGCAACCATCTAGTTCAGCCATGGTGTAATGGAAGGGAATAAAAGTTAGAGGATATCTATCAAGGCATCTCAAAACTGATTCAGATTTGGACTATCTCCAGTCCAGTTGAACCAGCTGTAAATGGGCTTTTGGTCATTCAGTCTGACCTGCCAAGTGAACTCCCCATGAAGTTTGCTGCCCTCTCATTTATGTTATAAATACAAGAGATGTTATGATAGACACTGAACTGCTTTGTCTCCACTGGAGCTTCACCCACAAACTAATAAACTTTGGATGCGCACGGGAAGAAGATACAAGAATGAATTGTGCTGTGAAGACAAGATTGTATCATCAGGAAAATTGAGAGTGGATTGTTTCTACACTAAAGCAAGTGGCAGAGAACTACATTGTGTGCTTGCATGCATGGGAGAAAGAATATTATGTATGAGTCACGATTTAACCCCAGACAGCAGCTACACACCATGTAGCTGCTCATTCAGTTCTCCCCCCTTCTCAGTGTGATGGGGAGAACTGAAAAAAAAAAGCAACTCATAGGTTAAGAACAGCTTAATAACTGAAGTAGAAAAAAATAAAAAAACAAAACCAACCAAACAAAAACAACCACCAGAAATAATAGGATAATAATAATAATTGCAATGAAAACGAAAATAAAAAGAGAGACGTTAAACCTAAGAAGAGACAAGTGATGCACAATGCAATTTCTCACCACCCACTAACTGATGTCCAAGTAGTTATCCACACACCAGCCAACTCCAACCAATTCCCCACAGTTTGTATACTGAACAAGACATTCTATGGCAGGGAATATCCCTCTGACTAGTTCAGTTCATCTGTCCTGGCCATGCTCACCCTGAGTTTCTTGTGCATCTGCACACTACCATAACATAGAAAGTTGGAAAGTCTTTCATCCCTTAGCAAGAACTGAAATTACCAGTATATTATAAGCATTCTTCTCATTCTGAATCATTCTGGCACTGTTCTAGATAATAAGAAATTAATTAAGAAGAAAAGAAAATTAGCTCTATCCCACCTGAAACAGGACATATGGGACAGTATGTTTTTCTGGACGGAGCTTGAAATAGAATGTTTCTGAGGAAGTGCCCTTTCTTTGCTGAAGTCAAACAGCCATTTCAACTGTTTGGCATGGTTTGCAATACTGTTTTTTTGCTTAGAAAAAACATTATTTCAAGACAGCAGTTCCTATCACATTCATGTTACAGTAATTGGATTTTATATTTGCACATCTAATACTTATGCTCTAAAAAGATGCAGAGATAGGACCATCCCAAAAGATCGTACTGTCAAGAAAAAATAGTAACATTTCTGTAAAATTACCGTCTCACCTTGAAATGCAGTAAAAAAAAAAAGCTAACAGCATACTGAGCACCATCAGCAAAGGTATTGAGAAAAAAAGCAGGCATAATTTTAACACTGTATAAAAACCTTGGCGTGTTCTCATCTTGAGTAATGAGTGCTGTCTGGTCTCTATTTCAAGGACACAATGGTGTTTGAGAATACACAATGAACAGCAGCTAAAATGATCAAGGGATGGGGCAGATGCATTTTTAGGAAAATATGAGAAGGCTCTTTAGTTTCTACAGGAAAAGTCTGAGTAGGCTATGACCAAGATTTATAAAATAATAATTTGGTAGATATTATGAACGCAGGATCTTTCCCCAAATGTCACAATGACAGAACTATGGGACACTTGTTAAAACCACTAGGACGCTACTTTAAAGTACAGTAAAGAAGGTACTTTCCTACATGCTCAGAAAGTATGTCATAGGCCCTATGATGAACTCTAAAGGGACGGGCAAGGATGAACCCTGTAACACTGTTGATACAACACTAGTAAATGCTGGACAGTATGATGGGAACGGACTGCAGAAATTGGACAGGCTTTCATGTTCTCCTGTTGCTGCAGGTGAAGACAGAATACTAGGTTGGATGGATCATTGATCAGGCCCAGTAGGACATGTCTTATATTTTTAGAAAACAGAATATTTGATCACCTCAAACTGTACTCTTAATTCACTTAAGTAAATAGCATTTGTTTCCAATTAATTTTGTAAAAATAACAGTTTAACATATGCCACTCTGGAAAATCACGTAATACTCACTATGCAGGCTTCCTGCACTGATGCTGGTAGAATAAGTAAAACCACATATACCAAATCAGATTTCTAGAGTCATCATGATTTGAGACCCATAATGCTTATGAAAGTCCATTTTGCTAAATGAAGTCACCTACAAATTCCATCAGACTTCCACCTTGCATGTTTTCTTCAGCATTCAGAAATTCCCAGTTCTGCATATGATACTTGCTATTTCAGCATATCCATGAGTTTAGACACTGCAGCTTGCACTGAACTTTACCAGTAGACTGAATTCATCACCTTCAACTACTAGAGATGTAGTTGAAAATTATGTCAGGTCCCATACCTTTTTTGTTCAAGAATAGTTCCATAATCTATGGCAACAGGGGACAGGTAACATTGGCAACAATGACAATGGGCACTTGCCTCTCACAATCAATCATAATACTGTAGAGGAAAGCAGCTTCATCCAGTACAGGAGTAAACCACCTTAACTATTGCTTAGCCAAGTAATATTAATGCTGCTACTTAATTTTACATACTGTTCTCTGCCCTGTAGACAAAGACACTTTTCAAAGAATACTCTGCTTTTGCTCTTGATATCCCCAGCACTGGTATTCCCAGTCTGAAAGTCAGCAGTTACTTCAAATGTAGGTATGATACCAATAACCTAGAGGTATAAGACTCATTCAATAGCATTTATTATATAAATTCTTTATATTTGTAACAGGCTTGCTATCACCAAACAATTAACCAAGGAGCTTGAATTGTTTGGGGATAGCCAGTTTCTAGGCAGTATGATGTAGTCACAGCTTCCTCCTGCTAGATGTGGGAACAAAAGGACAGGGTCATGCTCAAGGTACCACTTTGTGGTACCTTTAAGTCAAGAAGCCAATGCAGTTACCTCAGGTCAGCACAGCAGGATCTCCTCTCATTCTACTGTCCTAGCATTTCTGCCCCAGAAATAACACTATTGACTGATGTTAGCCCACAAGCACTTTCTTGTCTCCATTCAACAGAAGTTTTATTTAGCATTCCTATTGTGATTTACATATGGTAGGGTATGGTCACATAAAATTCATCTGATAGATCGTGTTTGTTCCACTTATCTATAAATGTGTTCTAGATTGAAAAAGTCGCACCTGACAACATCCTTCAGCATTTTCTAATGTATCGAAGTTCATGATGTTGCAGACAAGTACCCACTTCTGCAGTTAAATAAGAACAGAAGCATTGTTCTACAGAATACCACAGCATGAATCATTGAAGGTCTCTGCTCTCAGGAGCACTAGAAAGGCTGGAAAGTGCCCTTTGCAGATCAGCCAACCTAAGTCACTGTCTTATTTTCATAAATACCAACAATCTGCTTCTAGTTCTGTCACTGTAATGTCAGAAAAAAAATTCTGAGGAGCATCAGAATGATAAGGTTTGCTGTCAGACACTACTGTCATGGTAAGCAGCAGCCAGCCTCCGCCACAGCCTGGTCTCACCTGCACCTCCTCAAAGCAAACTGGTGCACCTCTGCACACCACCAGTGGGTGACACCCTTCAGATACTTTGTAATATTGATACTGAAAAGTATATTATACTTTTACCATATGCTCTGAAGTACAGTGAGTGATTTCAGGGAAGCAAGATCAAAGGTTTCTCTGCCTTGTCTCCAAGTTTATTCCATCCTCTCACTGGTCTCCAGATGCTGGGACCTGGTTTCTATTCTTCATGGAAACTTTGTTCGCATGAGAAACAGCTGTGCAAGGATATTCTGGGGCCATTACACTTAAAACCTTACAAGGGGGATATCCATACTTAAGTGCAACCCTGTCACTCAAGTCCCTGTGCTGATGGGACCTACAAACCCCCTGTGGCTTTTCTTCTCACATTCTCCCATCTTTTCCTTCCCTTCAGTCACCTCTGCTCCTGCAACACAGAAGGACTGCTACATTAAGAGATGAAAGGAGAATTACATTCTGTAGCAATCCCTGTGTCTCCTGGCCTGAACATTCATCAGTGCTCCTGACCTCATCATGTTATTAGTCCCTACTTCAGGACACTTGCATTGGTGGTGTTTAATACTGTGGTGGGACTGTAGTGTTGCTATTCTGCCTCAGAGAACTCCAGAGAGCAGTGCTGACACTGGGACAAAGCCACAGACTCCTGAGTCTGCAGAGTCTGGTAATTAAGAACACAAACTGAAGTCATGCAGGTGATTTGGAAACCAGTCCTGCTCAGCTCACCATAAAGGTTGCTTGCTTGAGCAGTATTGATAGAGTGGGCTGGCCTGAACTGCCACCTCCCCAGAGGTGGCTCGGAGCTGAGCTCAGTGCTGGCTATCCTGGGCTCCCTCCCCTTTCTCTCCTCCCTCTGCACTCCAGTTTTGTTCTGGTATCTATGGCTTTGCTCCATGCTGCGTGAGAACAGCATGTACCTTGTCTAGTCAGCCTCCAGGGACCTCCCTGACAGTCACCTCCAAGCTCAGGTAGTGTTTCCAAATGCCAGGATGACAGAGAACTCCCAATTCACAATTAGCAGAAGAGCTAGCAGATAAACTTTATAACTAAAGCCTATATTTACAAGCATTTTTTTCTTTGAAATGATGTATTTTCTCCTTCAAGATTTTTTCTTTCAAGAATCAGTGGGAGCAGTAAAAAAGAAATAATTGGAAGGCAAATGAATTAATCAGAAAGATGCTGATTTTTTTGCATGGTTATATGAAATAATTAAGGTATGTGTTCTAGCTCACTATCTTTGAGACACCATGCAGAGTGTAACAGTTTAGCAATATATAGTTCACCAACAGGGTATTAATTTATTACATTTCAGTAACGTTATAGAGCCACTTCTGACTGCAGTTTCAGCAAAACCCATAGAAGTTTCTGAGAATAACTCTTTAGCTTGAGTAATGTAGGTTTTGTTGTTTGTTTTTGTTTGTTTGGTTTTTTTATCAGTTTATTTTACTACAAAATATTTTTAATAAAGGATATCTGGAAAAAATACTACAGTAAAGGTAGTATTGACATGCTTTAACATAGCAACAAGATTTCTTGAAACATGAAGTTTTCAACAAGCTAATGCTCACTTTATATGTTCTCACAAAGAAATGTATTTTATTACTAGTATATAACACAGTAACATATCAGCCATTTCTTTCTAAACAAAGCCTGCATTTAAAAATACATCATTTTATACCTGTTAAATATAGCACTGAACTATTATTATAGAACTGTCTATTATGCACATATAATAGAACTGTCTATTATGCACATATTAAAATGATGGTAGCTTTATTAATACATAGAGGAAAAAAAAAGGTGGGAGACATTAAAAGAAAAGAGGAATTTATTTCATATACCTAGTAGAAACCTGTCCTGATGTTGCCTCATAAGCTATATAAAACATACAGGTCTCACAAGAAAAAATAATTAGTCAAAGGACAGAATTTGCTGATTATTAAGTGAAAAAAACTGCAAGAAAACCATGCACAGACCACTACTACAGGCTGTTTCTACTCCTCATGAAATGCATGAAGCATAACACGGCATAGCCTCACATAAGCTGCTATATATAGCCTGTCTCTTCCCAGGGCACTTAGCTTTCTATGAGTCAGTCTATTTATGCAGCAAAACTACATGTAAGTATCTGAAAATAGCTCACACAAACTATAGCTTAATTTTACCCTCTAGCCTCCGGAACTACAAGCTTTATATTATAACATTCCTGAAATAAATCTATTGAAGATTTTTTGAAGGTACATGCAATGACTGAATCTGACAGCTGAATGGGAAAAAACTTATTTAACTGCTACACACAGTATTGTACAAGAAAAAGCTAAATAATTTTGTTTCTTCCTATTAATTGTGAAACTCAGCAGATTAACTTCTTCAGTAATCATGCAAAATTGATCAAGTAAAATTTAAAGCCCGTGACTTTCTTGGGACACATTTATGTGTCATAATAGGAAGGGGAGAAACAAACCAAACACATTACCACATAGTGTCAGCAGTCCTTAAGGAGCTGGTCGATCGGGATCTTGGCTTCATAACAATGCTCATTTTGAAAAATTCCTTCAGTAGTTCTTACATCTGTTGTCCATACAAAAATCATTCTCAGTATATTCCATTTCAAGTTATTTTTTTTAAAGCCTTTGAAATCTGTCTCCTGTAATAATCCAGGCTGTTGAGAAAGGATTCTAACACAATGCAACTCCTTCCTTTTTCACGCTGAATTTACTCTAGCACTGTGCTGTTAGGAAATGACAGTGCTTTTCTCTTCTGTCTTGTATTGCCCTGGGAGGAACTAGTCTAGTCTATTTTGAATCTATTCTCCCTGCAGGTCACATGGGATTGAAGGCAGCTGAAAAGAGTATCTCTTTCTCTCATCTTGGTAACAACAGGTTTAAAGGTCAATCACATTTAAAAACAAACAAACAAACAAACAAACCAAAACAAAAGAACCAAAACAATTAAAAACTCAAAGGAGAAGATGAATGTAAGTTACAGTTACATTAGCGAGATTGCAGGGAATTTCCACTTAGAGATGTGCTAGATAAATTAGTCCCTGTGAAGTAAGGAAAAGAACACAGACTTTTCATTCCAAGTTAACTAAAAGGCTTACTTGGAAATGTAATTCTTCCCTTTCTTTTTCTCCTAACCCTTACATAGATACTGTGGATAAGTACTATTGTCTAACTTCACAAAACAGAAACTATTCCTTATCTCTAAGACATTCAAAACACTATGGGGAAGTTAAATAAAAATTAAATTCCTTATTGACTGTTAAACAGAGATACAGACAGCTATTGTTATAAATTGCTGAAGGACAAAATACCTCAGTTAAAGACCTCCTAACATGATGTCCTTCCTACTAAATTCTAAGAGAGACCTTTTCCTGTTACAATAAATGCTTTATTAGTTTATGCATTACAAGCAAACTTGCATTTATACTTTCTAGCCAAAAACTTACCATAAAAGCTTTGAGATTTAATTCCTTTTAAGAAATGTTAGTATAAATGTATTTATCAATTTCAGCACTAGAAAAGAAATGCAGAGAAATAGATAGTGAATATACATATTTAATTTATACATTTTGAATTTTCTCTGAACTGTGTTAGAACTGTTCATAAACTGAAACAGCAAGGTTATTCAACAAGTGGTTACATATATAGTAGTATCCATTCTTTTGTACAGTCTTTACAAGTCTTGCAGTGTATTACTTTTGATGGTAGCACAGCTAGGTTACATAATGAAAGCAAGCATTAAAAACTGTATTTGTGAAATTTATACAGATGACAAATAGGAAAAAAAGCAACCAAACAAACCGAAAACATGATAAACAGGCTGTGTGTTAAAATACGACAAAATTTATCATATATGAAAGTTCATAAAGTATGTCAAGCTCTCTAGAACCTTTGCACTTTTAACAGTACAATAAAATGCATTACCAAATACAATTACTACTTCGTGTATCAACAGGAAAGATTCTAACTGTCCTGGAGGCTTGTGACAGTCATCTGCATGTGAAATGATCCACAACACAGAAGGAACGTTTAAATAAGGTTTCTTGCTAAGCATTCTCTTCTTAGTATTTTCTAGCAGCTATCTTTCAAATATCACATAGTGGTTCACACAAACCCTTTTGTAAGAGTCTTGTGGAATCATAAAAGTTAAACTCAAAGACTGGAAAAAGTTATCTGTGGTGAATTTAGTTCAAAGGGTCATACAGTCATGGGAGATTTAGTAACAGTTGAGTCTGTCCTTGTGCAGGTCATACATCTACAGACGTGGATGTAAATCAGTCACTGTGTTATGAAGCTTCTTTGTTTCTTGAACAGATTGAACAGTACATGAAGTAAATAAAAATGTCATATGAAGTAGATGTGTTGTGCTATTACAGAATAGCTGGCCACTTAAAACATTCTGATATCAATGAAGGAACACAAAATGAAGGAAAATACATTTTTTGACTAAGAAGTTTCAAAATAACATATCAGAATAGAATATTCAATGTCTGTGTCTACAGATAGATACAGTAGATACCTCATGGTAGTTTGTTCTCAAAAGTGTATCAGTCAAGATGCTGCCTCTTGTAGTTAATAGAAATATAACTAGAAATGTACTGTGGTATATTTATATGCTGAATATTACTATACAATATAAATACACAGTACTTACAAGTACCTATATTAAGGTAGTGTTTTTCAATGCAGATTTGAAAAAAGTGTGATGGACATGAAGATTATCAGTGGAGGGAAATACTAACATTATTGCTAAGATGCTTTCATTTTTTGTCTGTTTCATCAGCTCCTTAGAAATAAAACCTTGCCCTTCAAGTGCCTGGCAACTTCAGACCAGCTGTTATTATGAAATATATATTAACTGGCAACAAGAAGACTACCGTATTGCAACCATAGTCACAGAAGCATAGAACTGTAAAATTGTTTAGACTGAAAAAGATCTTTCAAACCATCGAGTCCATCTCTTAACACTGCCAAGCCCACGACTAAAGGATCACAGCTACATATCTTTTACATATATCCAGGTATAGGAACTCAATCACTTCTCTAAGCAGCTTAAGAACCCTTTTGATGAAGGACTTGTTCCTAATATCCAATCTAAACGTCCCCTGGCACAACCTGAGGCTGTTCCTTCCTGTTTGATCACTTGTTACTTGGGAGAACAGACTGACCCCACCTCACTAAAACCTCCTTTCAGGTAGCTATAGAAAGTAAGAAGGCCTTCCCTCAGCTTCCTTTTCTCCAGGCTAAACAACGCCAGTTCCCTCAGCTGCTGCTCATGAGGCTTATGCTCTAGACCCTTCACCTTCTTCACTGCTCTTCTTTGGAAATTAAGGCAAAATGTCCTTCTTGTAGTGAGAGGCCCAAAAC
>VWZY01006833.1:0-10563 GCA_013399075.1 Chloroceryle aenea
CCTGTCACTACAAGCCCCTGTAAGAGTCACTTCCTAGCTTTATTTTGGGCCCCCTTCAGATATCTGATGGCCACAATAACATTTCCCCAAAGCCTTCCCTTCTCCAGGCTGAACAACCCCAACTCTTAGCTGCTCCTTGTAGGAGAGGTGTTCGAGCCCTCTGATTATCTTTGTGGTCCTCCTTTGGACCTGCTTCAACAAGTCCATGTTCTTCTTGTGTTGTGGGCTCCAGAGCTGGACACTATACTCGAGGCACGGTCCCATGAGAGCTGAGTAGATGGGGAGAATCACCTCCCTTGACCTGCTGGCCATGCTTCTCTTGATGCAGCCCAGGATACCATTTGCTTTCTGGGCTGCACTTGCACGTTGTTTGCTTATGTTGAATTTTTCATCAACCAGCATCAAGAAACATTGCTAAGAATAGCTGTCTCATGCAGGTAATGTACTTTCACATTGTGTCTTCTTAAATATATATGTTCAAAATCAGGACGATGCCTGAGAAAGCAGCTGCATGATTCCTGTTGTCAAAGTTATGGCACTGATGATTCCTTCTGTCAAACCAGCACAAATAGCAAGTTTTCTTGAAGGACTGGGCCAGTACACTGTGCTACGGACTTCGCTGATTCCTGTGTCCCAGGGAACAGGTGGTAAAAAAACCCACATGAATCCTAAGGGGAAAGCTAAGATGATGCAACTCTGTCTCATGCACAGATGCCTCTGAAGGAGGAGATGGAGAGAGAGGGAAGGAATGTCTGTACCTAGCTGGGAGTATCTTTCCATACAGAGCTTTACATGCTTGATTTATGTTTTGCTAACACAATGAAAATCCCATAATATCTGCTAGTAACACTCTAGTGTTTGGGAAATCTGGTATTTGGTGTGTTCTGAAACACTTCTGGAGGCTGTAGGAAATCCTTACTGGGCAAAACTGCACTGTACAGAGCTTTCTGTAGTCGACAGTAACTTTGGAGACTAGTTGACCCAGTGGATTTCACATGATGTTGCATTAAAAGCTTGCTCCAGTGGGCTTTTGCATTTGCTGGAACCACAGAGCTTGCCCCAGGCTTTTTACAGCAAGGACAATTTCCTTCTTGTTTCCTGGCTCTTTCATACCTTCCTGCTGAGATGATGTTTACACTACTTCCTTGACTAGAGGTTTTTCAGAGAGGAATAAAGCAGGTTAAAGACTCTTTCAGTGGAGAAAACCTAATTATTGCAGTACGACATTATGGAAAAACAATACTTAACTACTGGTGAGGAAATGCTTCTTGTCTCAGTTGCTCTACTCTGCCAGGTTTATTTGGGCATTGAATTATGCAAGGTGATGGCACACTCCTGAACCTGTTCTCATTGAGGCCTCTAATGTGGATACATTAGTATCAGTGGATGCTACTTTTGGCATGCAGATTTTGTAGATTGACTTGAAGTTGTTCCAAATCTACCTTATTTTTGTCCCAAGAATTGTACTGATTCAAAGTTCAAATCACAAGCTTGCATGCCACATGCGTGCACTGTTCATTAGAATACATGTATTACTCGTTGGTAGAGCATGAGTTTCAGTAGGGAAAGATGTTTCAATGTAAAAAACTTATGCACATTTATGGACATTTTTACATCTTTGGAGGTTTTTTTTGGTGCATTACCTGTATACTCAAATGAGTCAAGTTACTTTTAACTTCAGTTTTGTAGATGGAGAAAAATGCAAAGGGGTTGCAATGCCTGCAGGTACACAGAAAGACTGTGGAGTTCTCAGGATTAGCTCCTGATTAGTGAGCTGGTGTGAGGCATCGTCTGGAGATTACTGCTCTACATCCCACACTGACTAGCAGCTGGCTCATCACCCCCTTCTAGGACGTGCTGAGCCTTTTGGTTTCTTGTTTATCTTTCTTTCATGGATGGCTAGTGCTTGGGTTTGCTTTTTTTGTTTGTTTGAGATGATGAAGACAACAAAGCAGGGCAGAGTTTGGACCTTTTATGTTTGAAATTTTGGGTAGGGGGGATGGGGGTAAAAAGACAGCAGTATTAAACTCAGTGATTGGAAGCAAGGGCAGCTGTACTTTGTTTTTTGCAACAGTGATCAGGTAAACTTGCCCATTATGCTGAGGCTTAGCCATCATTTTATGCCTTAAGTAGAAGTACAGTAGAGCATCTACAGGATGACTACAGACCTCCTCCATCTGCCAGTGGGTGGTGTGTGAGGCTTTCAAAGGCTAAGTTATCCTCTGAGTTAAGCCTAGATATATGTCCCAGTCTCAAACACATACATGCAAAACCTGTTTTTTTCAGATTCAGGCCTAATCACTTTTAGATTTAGTATCTTGAATCAATTGTTTTACCCTGTCAGCAAACAAACCTGATTATCCTTTTGTTTTGGATAGTCCATCTTGTGTTGATGTGTTTTTTCATCACCTGCCATAGAAGAGTCCTGAGTAAGACAGGTTGCTAAGCAGAGGCAGTCACTTATAGTGGCAAATACTGATGATTCAACTTCCATTACTGGTCTTCTTTTCAGTTGAGCATTCCTAGGACCATCACAAAAAAACCCTATTCCCATTTATAGTAATATCCACCATGCTACTTGTATCTTATCTTGTATCTCAATGATAAATTCAGAGACACGGTTTCAGCGAGACTGCATAGCATGATGTCCTGATCCCTGGGTGGGGCTTTTAGCAGTGGTGCTGCAGTTCATTGTAAGAGAGCACAGTGCCAGCACCACTCAGCAGAGCTTTCTGACAATGCAGTCTGTTCACATATGTTAAGGAGAGCAGGTGACAGCCATCTAAGAGTGGTGAGTCTCTAATAAATGATTGCACATTCAAGACCCAAACTCAGTGATATCTCCAGGTCTTAGCAAACTGCTTGCCTCGACACACAGCTGAAGACAGTATAACAGCTGAGCTCTAAAGCAGATGGGAAACGAAGGTGGCTCTTGTTCCTGGGACTGTTACTTTCCACCCTTTCTGTGCCAACATGGCCTCTAATTCTAGCTGATGGGTTCATGATACCATTTTAATCCTTTGGAAGTCTTTTCAGCATTTTATTAAGACTTTCTGGGGTAACACATTAGGACTACCATTTCTTCCTCTGCCACGCACGTTGATCCCCCCCCATTGTTCAGATTTAAGGCATTTTTCTTCCCTGTAACTGTATATGTGATGGAGCCCTGCTTTCCTGGAGACGGCTGAACACCTGACTGCCAATGGAAAGTAGTATAGGAGTTCTCAGGTTTGCTTTGCTTGCATATGGGGTTTCTGCTTTCCCTGTTAAACTGTCCTTATTTCCATCCATGTGTTTTCTCACTTTTACTCTTTTGATTCTCTCCCCCATCATGCCATGGGGGGAGCTAGCAAGTGGCTGTGTGGTGCTTCGTTGTTGGCTGGACTTAACATTCACCTGTCTCTTTATGCAGTAGTAGATGTGTTTAATGAAGCTCTATTTCAGCACTGAACAAGTACTGAAACATTTCTTCACAGATGCAAGGAAGATGAATCAGAAAGTGACTTTTGGGAACTCTGAGAGTGCATGCAGCTGCAGAAAGGTTCACTACGCTCTTGGGAAAGTAGCTGAGCATCACCCTAATGTACTCAGACTCAGATGAGGAAGTTACCTTTTGCAGAACTTAAACAGTTCTCTTAGTATTAGAGAGTGACATTTGATTGCTAGAGCTTGGCAAGCTAAGCCAAAAGAAATGCTGTCCAATTCCAGGGTGATCACAAGCCTGGTGACACGAGTGAGAGATGCTACCTGATTCTGATGAACTTTAGATTAAGTAAGCACCAGCACTACCTGATAAAGCTCACATCAACCCATCTCAGTCCAGAGCTCTCTAGGGCCAGGTTAAGACATGGGGATGTAAGCCTTCCCTGCCCTTAACCACAGAGAGCATGTGCAGCCATGGTGTGGGCAGTCTGCCTTGCCCCAGGCTCTGACCCACTGGAACACACTTGCCACAGCACTCACAGAAATTTATTTTTGCTACCGGATTGTGATGGTCTGAAAAAGGGGGCAGAGCAGATGAGTGGTGATTGGATGAAGGTTTTTCTTGTTGGGCCTAGGGGCTGCAAGGTGAGATGCCAGTGCTGTTTTCTAGCATAGGTTTCATTGTGCATGTGGGAACACCTCCGTCCTTTTAGCCTTGGAGAGATCTCAGACATTTTGTTCCCAGAGAGACCCTCAACCTCCATCTCTCTGCTTGGAAGGGCAAATATCACCTTAAATGCAAAATGATATTTAGAGCTGTGTGAGGAATACTTCTCCCTTTGTAAGTCCGTCTTGGGACTTCAGAGTATTCTTACTCTGTGCTGATCCTTCTCAGACTATCTGAGAAGGCAACAAGAAACCCCAGAAGTGAAAGTTCATGACTCGGGAACAGTCTGTGCATTGCTCCATCCAGGTCTGGAGTATGTGTGGGGGTAGAAGACTTAGGCAACTCCATGGGAGTTATAAAGTGAAGACCTTTTATTACCAGTACCTCCCTTGGTTATACAGAGGAAGCTTCAGTGGCCACACACAAGTTCCTGATAACAGTGCCTGTTTTCTTCTAACCAAGATCTTACAATTATGACCCTCAACTTCATACCACAGAAGAGTGTCCAGATTCATGCTTGCAAAGGCATAGTGCTCTTGGTCTCCTCTGACCAAGTGTCTTCCCTTCGGATAAAGGAAACCATTGGAACAAGGACCTGACCCAGGGTTTTCCATAGGCCAGGTGAGAGCTAGACCCATGAGGTAACAAAGTCAGTTTTGCTCAAAGCCAGTGAATATCATTGTCTACCTAAACAGAATCAGTTCCAAAGAGGGAGACTGAGAAAGGTGCATCAGGAAAATGCCTGTCCCATACTAATGAGCGGTTTTATGTATGGTCAGGACAAGCATAAAGCCAAACTGAAAAGGTGATGAGTCTATGTCTCGCTCCAGTAGTTCACACCCAAATGGGATTAATACAGCACTTTTCCTTGGCTCACAGGACACATATCTTCATCAGATGACAATACTCTGCTTCCCAGTTCTACAGTCTATGTTCAGTATGCATTGTGCATTACATGTAGATATGTCATTATAGATCTCTTTCTTGCTTTCCATACTTAGAGCAACAACAGCCAATGCCTGGCGTCCTTCACCTCCCCAGCTATCTTTCCTTTAAGCTGTTTCCTAGAATATTGGCTTCAAGTGGCAGAAGGAAATATACCTATGGGATTTCCTAACACATACGCTATAATGTAAATTATATAGCCTTCTATCTGACAGCCAAATTGATTTCAGAAATATCCATTTCTGAATATCCAGAAATATCCATTACAGTGACTTAAAAAATACACCTTGCAGTCCCCCATAAATATGACAGCTTTTCAAAACTGAGACCATTTTCACAAGGACAAAGCAAAACACTGAATCATTGCAGTGCTTCTTACCAGTATGACATACAATGCATTATTTATCAGCAAATGTTAGCTTTCCTGCATCTCATAATGTTGGTATTTCACATAACAAGTGGGAATTGTGTATCTAATTCTTTTGTGTTCAATGTCTGGATTTGGAATTGAAAAAAATTCAAAGCTCAAGCTCAGGTGAGTTAGGGCAACCGGGGGCAGTTCAAACATTTTACTCTTATTAGTAATCAGGTGATGATTGACGATTACACCATGGAGCTCTGCTTTATTCTGAGATGGCAGGGGAATGGTGGGACCATTTAACCTCACAGTAGAGCACTCCTTACAGTGTGAGTGTTTGTAACAAGTGCAGAGCACCTCTTTAACATCATCCTGTCCCCAGATTTGTGGAAGGACATTATCAAGCAGTATCCGTTGTTTTTGTCACTGAACAGAAACATAAACTGAGTCACAGAAAGGGGAAATGCCTTGCTGGGGTCATCTAGTTCTATGCGTTGGTAGAGCACCGGCGAGAACCCAAACTTCCATATACCCATGCACTGTCTTCTCTTCACAGTGCTGAGAGTGCCTGGTGCCTCATCAGATTGCACCCATTCTCTGGGCCTAGTGGATCTCAGTGGAAAGGTACCTCAAGCAGAAAGAACACCCTGATATCCATCCTGATTACTGCACTTCCACCCAACTTGAACTGTAGAAACACATGCCTGTTTTTTCAGTTGATAGGTTCCCTAATGTATGTGGCAGGACGAGCTTCTAGTTATGCTTTCTAGATTAACTGTAAAGCAGAACACATACAGTGCTCTACAGATGTATGCATTTACGTCACTGCATCANTAAATCCTGTAGTGATATTTCTTCTTCAGACCTGCCTACAAAGCTCTAATAAATCAGTCCAGGAGCCTCACTTCTGAGTGTTGGCACCTGGAACAAAGGCAAGTGCGACAGCGCACCTGAAATTCAAAGTGGCACAAGGCAAAAATGTACATTTTTCCCTCCTAAGTGCAGGGCTTTTCTTGCTCCTCAGCCTGTACCCATGTGATCTGTATGGCCTTCCTCTGAGACCTTTACAAACTTCTACCTGTAGAGGTCTTCTCTCTCCTCATGACATATACACAATGTTCAGGATTTGCTGTGGAGCATCAGCACTGCATATGGTGTGGGATATTCTTTGCTGTCACTGGTTGTCCCAGGTTAGAGCAGGGTAGGGAAGGAGGAGTTCCTCTGTATTTGTTCATTGGGTTATTACCTACTTCAGACCTAGGTTTGTGGTTCCAGTTTGGTCCTTAGCAGTCGACAAGCAGAAGTCCCATTCCTGCTGGAATGATTAAGTGCTGAACTCACTGTTCTCCTGCAGATACCACAAGGCTCAGATATCACAGGAGGTGGCTAAGTCCAGGTCTCTACTGCTATGGATTTGAGAACAAAGTCTCTGATGCCAAAGCTCTCCGTAGGAATGATACCCCTCTTACATACAGCTCTTGGAGCTGGACAGAGCACATTCAGATTTTCTGCAAGTGCCTCAGTTGGTGAGATATCATGAAATATCATGATTCCAGTGCTCAGAAAGGCTTAGAAAAAAATACCAGCCACTGAAGCCCCCGTCAGGAATGAAAAAGGTAGCTGCAGGTGAAGACACAACCTTACAGAGTATAGGTCAAATATGAGACCTCTCAGAAATTGACTCCAGTCATTTGAACAGTCCCCTAGGACCAACAATACAAAGTGGAAGCATTACTGCTCACTGTGATTTAGCTTAAAGACTCCAAGGTGGCGATTATTCATGTGTTACAGAGAAGTATTAGAGCACAAGAAGGCAGTGTTGAAACTATAAAAATAAATTTGCTGTAATATGATATTTATAGAAGTCTAAGGTAGGCAAGGGACATTTCAGGATTTTATGAAATCAAGTTAACATCCAAAGTACAAACCGTACTGAGTGCAAAAGCCACTGCTATTGGTATGGAAAAAGTGAATCTCCTCCAGAAGTAAAAAAAAAATCTGTGCTTGCTTTGTCAGTTGGCTTTCTTTTCAACTGCTGTGTCTCTAGATATAACTGAAAACAGGTAGATTTAATTTAGGTATTAGGAAGAAATTCTTTACTATGAGGGTGGGTGGTGATGCAGCCTGCCCAGAGAGGTTGTGGATTCCCCCTCCCTGGATGTGTTCAAGCCAGGTTGGATGGGACCGTGAGAAACCTGGTCTAAGTGAGAGGTGTCCCTGCCACGGCAGGGGGGTTGGAACTGGATGACTTTTAAGGACCTTTCCAACCCAAGCCATTCTATGATTCTACAATAGCTAAATCACACCTAGTAGCCAGGCAACTGTGACATGGTGTGATACTGTGAACATATGTATGTCTCAGGCTGGCCTCCACTGCAGCAGTCTGCAGTAACAGCTGCTTTTACAGAGGTCACTGTTAGATCCCATTAACCTCAACAACAGCCTGGTGCCAAACAGCTGGAAAATAATGAAGTGCCTGATAAGAAAGGCTACAATACCTTGACATGGACTTCATGTTAGTAGATCACAGTGTGGTGTCTGACTTGACAGCCAATTATGTTAAATCCGAAAATAAGAATGCTTGAACTGTTGGGGAGAGATGCACTGTCACCATGACTTGGACGGATATGAAGGACCAGATGAAGCCGAACTCAGTCAAGATGCTCCAGGGATTAGGCCATAAAAATGACACTGCCTCAATAAGGAAAACACCAGCCACAAGGCTGTGAAGGGAGGCAGAGGGAGGCAGATCAAACTCTGATTACTCAGACTCCTGCCAAGGGAAACCAGGCAGCAATGTCCCTGTGTGCCAGAGGTAGGAAATTAATTAATTTGATTGCTCAAGGGGTAGAAGAGTGCAAAGGAGTTCTTGTCTATGGCAGTCTCAGGACAAGAGAATGTGCTTCTACCTTGCAGGAGCGGGGTTGCTGGCCAGAGGGACTCTGCAGCCTCAGCACAGGACCAGCCCTCGCCAGGGTGCTCAGGAGCCCTGCCAGCAGTCCAGTGCCAAGCAGTTGTTGAACAGCAGAGTGTGTCTCTCCCCAGAGGCTAGGGTTGATGAGAAATGCTGTGAAGCAAAAAGTCTGTCTCAAAGACATGGTGCACCCAACAAACATGCAGAATGGCTTCTTGCACAAGTTTCAGTGCCACTATCAGAAGGACTTAGGTCTGGAACGTTAAGACTTGTTACGCCTTGGACTTCTTTCTAAGTAAATCCTTGCTTCTGACAAGCTGGGATTGCTTCTGACAAGCAAGAGCCGGCTTCTGAAGCTGATGCCAGCTTCAGCACACAGGTTTGTCTTTTCTTTGTCCCCTATTTTCTTTTAAGCTCTGCTCCAATCTGTCTTACAGCTGCTCAATAACTCTTCATGAATGCGTGTGTTTAAGTTTAGGTGTAGTCCTTCATCAATGAAAAAAGGTGACAAGTAGGAATGGTAAAATGAGGAGTGTCATATTCCTCCAAACTCTGACCTCAGCTTGATTTAGCTTGGATGTTATCTCAAAATGATGTCAGATACAACAGATTGTCCCCATGGTGTCCCACCCATTCTGCTGTATTTGAATGAACAGCAGAGTAATCAACACAGCATTACTTGACTTCACCATGAACCCTCTGCTCAGCTGATAATGACCCTGCCCCTCAGACCTGCTATCCCAGGCACCACAGCTTTGTTTCATAATATTTGCAAGTGTCTAAGACAGAGCTGTGCTCCCTTAACTTTTCCATTATCAGGCAAGCTTACTGACTTACTAAATAGTATTGAGCAGATAAGGTCTGAAATCAGTGTTCTGGGTAACTTTAAGTCTTCCGAAGAATGGAATTCTTTATTTAATTGAATTAAATATATTTCTTACACTGGCTTGAGAAAAACATTTTCTTGGAGCAAAATTGAAATATCACTTAATTTCAACTTAAACCGTGGGCTGAATGCATTATGCCAGATGATTTACTGGCTCTATGCCCTTGCAAGTTCAGCTGTGAGGAGCACACATTTCAAAGTAAAGATACAAACACAGGCTCTGACTCTGCTTAGCAACCTGTTCTGTGTAACAGGAACATCTGCTTCGCTCCGCAGCACACAAATTGTATGAGGATATTGTATTAATCATCCATCCTGATGACAAAGAATATTAAAACTAAATCACCAAGTCTGCTTGCTATAGCATGCTTAAATGCACAGTCCCACCCTGAAAAGGAATGATACAACGTGCACTTGCAGCTGAAAAGGCCAAACACATCCTTGGCTACATCAAAAGAAGTATGGCCAGCAGGTAAAGGGAAGTGATTTTGACACCCTACTTTGCTCTGGTGAGACCTTACCTGGAGTACTGTGTCCAGCTCTGGAGTCCTCAATTCAAGAAGTACATGGACCTAATGGAGTAAGTCCAGAGGAGGGTCACAAAAATAATCAGAGAGATGGAACACCTCTCCTATGAGAACAGACCGAAGGGAGTTGGGGTGGTTCAGTCTGAAGAAAAGAAGGCTCCAGGAAGCCTTCCAGTAACAGGGGGACCCACATAAAACTGTGGAGCGACTGTTTACAAGGGCATGAAGTGATAGAATGTGAGACAATGGTTTTAAACGAGAGAAGGGTAGATTTAGACTGGACATTGGAAAGAAAATTTGCATTACTAAGGGTCGCAAATCAGTCAAGGAGTATGGTCAGGATCCTGAATTTCAGAAAGGCAAACTTTCAGCTCTTCAAGGAGGACACCCTGGGAAATAGTCCTCAGGGACAAGGGAACAGAACAAAGTTGGCAGGTCTTTTAAAACACTTTCCATACAATACAAGAGCTCTCAATCCCTAAGTGGAAGAAATCAAGAAAGAAAGTGAAGAGACCAGCATGGCTGAGTCATGTCCTGCTGGTCAAGCTAAAAAGTAAGAGCAAGCTGCACAGGAAGGGTAAACAGGAATGGGTATCCTGGGAAGAGTACAGAGATGCTGCCTGATTGTGTAGGCATGAGGTCAGGAAGGCCAAGGCACAGTTGGAGCTGAACTTGGCAAGGGACACAAAAACCAAGAAGGGCTTCTACAGGTATGCCGGTGAAAAAAGGAAGGTGAATAGAAAACATACCTCCCCTGAAGAACAAGAACAGAGACAACAGGTGAAGAGAAGGCTGAGGTTCTCAATGACTTTTTTCCTCAGTCTTCACTGGCAACCTCTCTCT